>OZ018323.1:211325724-211550724 GCA_963969495.1 Ceratothoa steindachneri | reverse complement strand
ATATATTCCAAGACTAAATTATCACAGAAAGGACCTAAAAATTAATTACAACTTTGATCGGTCGAGCCAAGGAATGGCCTTTTGGAACATGTAAAAATATTTAGAGTATGGAAGACACAAGAACAAATATGTACACAAAAATAACGCACGTATGATATTCCTATCTATGAGACCACGGAGAAAGGAGGTTGAGCCACAGAGGGAAGCACTCACCGGTAACGTAACTACAATGTTCCTACGCGTACAAAAATAAAGGGGCACTCACGACCACCAATATTAGGCCTAGTATGGGCCACACAAAAACAAGGACACCACACACGGTTGTCCTACCAAAGATGCACGAGAGGCACAACACTCGCGGTAAACCCGCACTAAAATGCAAAAGGGGTAGAACTCTGCCGGTTGTCTTACACTAAGTCAATCAATCACAATAAACTTAACTCAGGGTAACCTTAATTCACGGTAACCTTCACTCACGGTAACCTTAACTCACGGTAACCTAACTCACGATAGCCTTAAATTACAATAGCCTTCCGAGACGCACGAAACTGGAAAATAAGTGCACGAAATCCACTCTACTCCCGAACACAACTTTCTTCTCCAAGCACAAAAAAATGGTCTGTCTTCTGTGAAGAATGAAGGCCTCGACATTGAATTCCACGGAACACTAACAAATACGGATCATTCAAAATCCCAATGCTACATCAACATACAATGAAAATTCTTAACTCCAGACATCAATGCTTTTTTTCATGACAAAACCGCAATAATCTTACTCCAATTTAATATTCAATAAAATAATTAGGGGGGAAACTGGCCGATCAAAGCGAACGAAAATTCTAGAATTCCTTTGGATGACGTGTCAGCCTCAATTAAGCGAACGTAGGTCCCACGATATCACGTCACAGCCCTAGTCAGAAAGTAAAGGCAAATTATCAGATATTACGTGTGTGACAGAGGTGTTGCTCCCGCTATTTGATTCAAAAAGTGTTTACAATTTATCGATTTTTATATTGAAAAGTGTTTTTTTCTAATAGTTATTTATTCTTTTTTAATTGCCTTTCTGGTGAATATAAGTCGTTTTTAAATTGATTTCGTTCAATTATTTATAAAGAATCGTTAACTGTGTAAATTTAGACATATTGCCGCCATATTTCCCCTAAAAAAAAAACACCAATCAGAATCCTCTTAAGTCAAGTGACGTCAGAAGTTTCAGCGCATCGGCGAATAGCTTATTTCTCCCTCAGTTGATTTGATCTTGATTAGAGGGACCTGCAGAGGGCCGCTAACGGGCGGTATATTATACGGGAGCTGTGCAGGGGAAAGGATAAAGGATTACGACCAGGAAGCAGGACGTGGGTCAGGAGTAATATAATGATTTGTGATCCTATTCCTGAATGTGTCAAGAGTGGGGCTATTAAACATATAAGATGAGAGATGATTCCACTGTTAGATGCTGCGAGGGAAAAATGAACACCTGAAAATGTCAGTACTTGTTTGGTATGTGTGGAATTTTAGATTGTGGCTGCCTCTGGTGTCTTATATGCGAGAATTTTGATGTCTGCGTTACACCCACTGAGGTTTCTGCGCATGAAGCTCAAGGCACTGTGTGCCCTGGTCCCGATACTGCTCACGTGCATGTTCTACCTCACGTCCGCTGAGAGGTGGATGCCTAAATATTTGTGGGATGATGCGGTTTCTAAGGTGGTGTTATGGAGTTTGTAATTAAATAGAATGGGTTTGTTAATACGTGTAAACTGGATGTGATGACATTTGTCTGATCTAAAAGTCATCTACCACTTGGCTTCCCAGGCTTCAAGTGCAATTAAATCGTCTTGGAGCCGAAGGCAGTCATTCCTATCTACAATTGGTCTATAAACTAAACTATCGTCTGCAGATAGTCTAGTGGTAGAAGTAAGCGATAGTGGAAGGTCATTAATATAAGAAAGGAATAGTAGTGACCCCAAGACGGTACCTTCAGGTACTCCAGAAGCCAAAGAAACATGTTGCTCTCTAGTAGTCAAAAACGTCTTAATCCAGTGAAAAATTGGTCCTCGTATGCCATAAAAATCTAATTTTCCTAATAGTCGTTGGTGCGGGACTTTGTCGAAGGCTTTCGCTAAGTCTAAAACTATGGCGTCCATTTGTCTAATTTGGGGGTCGTTAAGGGATTGGGAAATGTCATGGGTCGTCTCCAGTAGTTGAGTCTCGCACGACCGTTTGGGCCTAAAGCCGTGCTGGATGTCACTCAGTATGTTTAGCCTATCAAAATGGTCCATGATATGTCTGTGAATTATATGCTCAAGAATTTTGCAGGTGATTAAGGTAAGCGAAACAGGTCTATAATTCACGGGGAGGGTTCTGTCACCGGATTTAAAAATAAGAGTCACGTTTGCCAAGAGCCATTCATGGGGGAGTTCTCCAGTTAATAGTGTCTGTGAAAATATAACCTGCAGAACAGGGGCCAGTACGCTAGCACCAGCCTTAAGTATCCTGCAGGTATATTGTCAGGTCCAGTCTCTTTATTAATGTCTACCTCAGATAATAGTGTCTCAATTCCTTGGGTGTGTCTAACAAGGAGAGGTATTGCTGCGTATGGTGATTGTGGCATGTCCAGTAAGTCTGCTTGTTCATTGGTAAATACGGTTTGGAATTGTGTGTTGAGTGCAGTAGCTTTGTCTTGTGGGGATGTAACCAAGGAATTGTTATGTAGTAATGTTGTTATACCTGTAGGGGTCTTGTTTACGTGCTTTGAAGAAGCTATAATTTTGGGGGGAGTTTTGTTTGTTGCTTATGAGTGTAAGGGAATGGTCACTTCCCCCCCCCCCTCGACCACTCTTGGTGCAGTTCCAAGGCGGTTACCGCAAGGACATCCACCCCAGGCATCGGCGAGTCGAAAGCGTAACCACAACGTGGTTCAACCCAGTGCAATGAAAGACCCTAAAGGTCAAAAAGGTAAGATCTCCCCCAGGAGAGTGAGATCCAGTTTCACGTCGAACAAGAAATTGGAGACGGGTTTCTCCCAATCTCGATGGCTAACGAGGAGCCGATGTTTGACTTCGTGGGAAAGACCGTTAGGAAAAAGAACTCTCCTGGGGCCGTCCTCAAGCCCCTCTCCCCCTTACCACTCCCCCAGTGGGGGGTGCGAGGTATAAATGAGGAACTCTGAGGAAAATCGAGGTAGTATACGTCAGGCCAGGTGACGAAGTCCTCGGATCCAAAACCGAGTTACCTAGACTGGATAGGTAGTATACGTCAGTCTCTAGGTGACGAAGTCCTCGGATCCACAACCGAGCTACCGAGACTGGAGAGGTAGTTTACTTGTGTCGCCAGACCAAGAAGCACCCTGCAAGAGAGGCAGGGCTACCTACCTTAAGGGGCTAAGAAAAAGCTCATCCTTGAGCTAAGTCCCTGGTTATCAAACCAAACAATAAGTGAACTTTGGTAAGTTCGACTTACTCTCGCCAGAGAGATTCCTCATATCCTGGTGCACCTTAAACACCAGGGGTATTCCTCGTTCTTGAGGAATTAAGAAAAGAAGAAGGAAAAGGCTCCCCCTCGAGCCCGTTATTCGGTGGCCACACCAAACGTTAAGTAATTTATTCTCGTCAGAGAAATCCCCCTCCGTTATCCTCGCCCGTGAAGAAGACCCTCCCCGAGTTCAGTCCTCGTCCCTAAGGAAATTAGTAACGAAAGAGAAAAGCTCCCCCTCGAGCTTGTTACTCGGTGATCACACCGCACTCCAAGTTAACTTGAATTAAGAACCAAGTTCGACTCACTCTCGCCAGAGAGACCACGACTGCCTGGGTGTTGCATAGAGCACCGTATTGGTTCTCGTCCTTGAAGAACCCTTCCCCCCCGGAAGAACGTGTGGACCCCCCAGCTGCTACCCTCGCCAAGACGACCGCGGAATTCCGCCCATCTACACGCGTCAAGAGTAAATATTTCTGAGGCCCTTTAAACTCCACGAGTCCGTAAGCCTAATTTTTATATTATTGTTGTGTAGAGAAAACGTTAACCAAGTTTTGTGGGTAAACTAATTTAATTAATTTTTGTTTAGTATAATAATATTTAGAGTATTGCTGTAGTTAAAGTATAAAGGTTGTGTATTCAATGGTTAAAGATAAAATATAAGTTTATTTTGTGAATTAGTGGGCGTTTCTTTTATATCCTGACGTGTTTGGTAACGGCTCTATTCTTTAAGATATTCCGATATCAAAGTATATTAGACAGCTCTTAGCACTCTTAGAGACTAGAACTAAAAGGAGGGGCATTCTACGACACTAAATAAAAGTGGTGTCAGGTAAGTAGGGTTCTTAGCAGAAAGAATTCTACGACAATGAGGAAGGTGGCTGTTAGTTAGTTTCTGCTTGTTTTATTTCTTTTTGGAATGTTTTCTGTATGTTTATGTAGTGTTCCCAGTGTTGTGTATCGCTAAACCGTTTTACTCTTTTGTATGCTTTTACTTTGTTTCTGTGTAGTTTCTTTAATTGTCTATTGAACCATGGTTGTGGCCGGTTCCGTGTGAGAGTTTTCTTGGGCATGTGCTTGTCCATTGTGTCATGTAAGAAGTCTCGTAGTCTGGTCTAATTCGCTTCCGCAGAATTGGCCATAGGGTCACTGTCGAGGAAAGTGTCTTTAAAGTCAGCTAAGTCACGGGTAATGGCTTTCATGTCAGCTCTGTTGTACAAATAGATGTTCCTAAGTATTTGTTTCTGTATCTGTGGCTTAATGTTCGCGTCAATGAGTACCATCTCATGGTCACTGAGACCAGATTGTACTCGTGTTCGTGTAATTAATGAAATCTTGTTTGTGAGAAACAGGTTTAGTATGTTAAATGTGACACTATGTCTGATGTTTGGGTTGTTTCTCCAAACACTAACTTGTGTGCGTGTTGATTCGAATACTGTTTTAGTAAGTCAGTGTTGTTGATTATGTCAATAAAGTTTTCATGTAAAGTTTTTCTATCAGTGTCTGGTAGTATTATGGGGGGGAGGGGCATTCCTCATTATAATATTTCTTATTTATCAATATCATTCTTCATCTTGAGATTTCTATATTCGAATCTATTTATTTATCCTTGACTGAAGTTGCCCCTTGAAACATTTGTCTTCCATTTATCTGACTCTTGGTATTCTTGTTGGCGGAGATTCCTTCTTCTTTAAGTTGGCTGAGATTCCTTTTTCTTTAAGTTGGCTTGGTTAATTCTTGATCTTCGATTTCTTTCTTTCTTGATGTATCTTCTTGCTTCTTGATGATTTGATGAGTTGAGATGAGTTAGCCCTTGAAATCGTTTTCCATGAGTTCCGTTTTCTTCGTGATTTTTCTTCGTAAAAATTGTGGACTTGGAGAGTTTGGAAGGCGGTATCTTTAGATCTAAAGGCCAATACTCTAGCCATCACGCTATGGCGGAGTCCGTCGAAGTTGGTAATTTAATGGGCTATTTATATTATCGATTTGGAAGGAATTTTTCTCTGATACATTTTCGCACCCCTACAGTATCATCTCGCTTTCATGAATGATGATATTCAATATGGCTTGCACTGTCCAGGTGATGTCTGGGAGGTTGAAGTCACCAGCCAACCATATGTTTTTGGAGGGGTCAATTTTGGAAAGAGATTCATCTAGGGTCTGCAGGTATTCTATATTTGAACTAGGGGGATGATAAAAAACACCTACAAAAAGGAACCTGCAGCCCTGTACTTGTATTTTTGTCCAAACTAATTCTGAATTTACGTTAAGTTGGTTGACTGGGGTCGCAACTAGTCCCGGCTTCGTTGCTATCAGGACTCCGCCGTGGTTATCGTTCTGCCGGTCTTTCCTGTATAATGTAATGTTATAGGGGCTGTCTGTTGGGAAAACTTCACAGTCCTGAATGTCTTGTGTGAGCCAAGTCTCTGTTCCAAGAACAATTTCCGGGTCATAGGTCTCAAGGGTATGATGAAATGCGGCTCTTTTGTAAGTAATGCTACGGAAGTTAATGGTGATTAGGCGGAGGTTGGATGACTCTTTTATGGCAAGAGGTCATTATGGGTGGTGTTGGGATGGGTGGTAGATGAGGTATGATCTGATTTTGTAAATGGTGATATTGATAATGGCTGTAATGTATTATTATAAGCATAAATGAGTGTGGAGGGGGTTGGGTTTGTGGGGGGACTGGTTGATATCAAACGGTCCAAGGCTGTCCTGTCTCCTTGTCGGTTATGAGTAGGGAAGGGATTGTCTAAATTGTCTTGCCTAGTTGTCCTTCTATATAGTAACGTCAAAAATGCCAATGAACCTTAATGGTTATCTGTTGAAATTAAAAAAATCAGTAAAGACAGAGATAAAGCGCACAGAATGATAAAATCTGAAAGGAGCATAGAGAATAGAAATCATTATATAGAAATGAGAAGAAAAATTAAAGCTGAAATCAATAGAGCCAAACGAAATGAGGAAATAAGAGTAGCTCTAAATTGTAAACAAAAATCCAAAGGAGTTTTTGCTTTAGTAAATAGTAGAAAACCGATCAAAAACGGCATTGGCCCTATAAAAGACAAATATGATATTTTACCATTTAACGATATTGATATAGCAAGTACTCGTACTTTAAATGAATACTTTGTGTCAGTGTTTACAAAAGAGAATATGATTAATAATCCCATACCAACTATTATAAATACTGGCAATAAACCACTTGAATCGGTTGGATGCACTGTCAATACTATAAGAAAGCTTATTATTGAGAAAATGAATAAATACAAATCTCTGGGACAAGATAAATATCTCTAAGAGTTCTAAAAGAAATCAAAGATCAAGTGGCTAAACACCTAACGCAGATCTATAATTTATAGTTAGAAAGTGGAATCGTTCCTCAAGATTAGAAGTTGGCATATGTAACACCAATATTAAAAAATGGATGCAAAGAACTAACTACTAATTATCGCCCGGTAAGTTTAACTTCAATAGTTGGAAAACAGCTTCGAAACCTGTATTGCTGAGAAACTAGTTCAACATTTTGAAAAGAATAAATTATTAAATGACTCCCAGCATGGCTTTAGGAGACACAGGTCATGCCTCACAAATTTATTAGATATTTTCTACTATATTAATACCGAGTATGGTAATAACAGATCATCTGATATTTTGTATTTAGATTTTCAAAAAGCATTTGATAAAGTACCGCAAAAGAAGCTTATGTCTAAAGTAAGAGCCTTAGGAATAGAGGTAGAAATAGCAAAATGGATTGAAAATTGGCCTATTGATCGTAAGCAGAGAGTAGTCATCAAGGGACAAGCGTCAGAATGGACTCCTGTGAGTAGTAGTGTTCCTCAGGGTTTTGTCCTTGGACCTTTGGTTTTCATTATGAATTTTAATGATTCAGATGATGATTTGCTGTCAAAAAAATTTAAATTCGCAGATGCCTGCAAGTTAGGAAAAGGAAAAATAACTGAACAAGATGTTATAGAATTTCAAATTGATATTAATAAAATAGCACAATGGTCGGCAGAATGGGAGCTACCCTTAAATCTTAATAAGGGTAAAGTAATGCATGTGGGATATAAAAACCCAAGAGCAGAATATAAACTTTTTGATCAAATAATTACAGAAACTGATAATGAAAATGATATTGGAGTCTATATTTCAATTTCAAATGATCTTAAGTTTTCTCGGCAGTGTATTGAAGTGGAAAAGAAAGCACTAAAGCTTCTCGGATATCTCAACCGTCAATTTAATTAGACAAATAAAACTACAATTTTAAATATGTACAAGCTTTGGTAAGACCACAATTATAATATTGTGCCCGGGTCTAGTCAGCGTACTTAAGAAAAGATATTGACAGAAGGTACAAGCAAGGGCCACAAAATTGATACCAGAATTCTGAAATCATAATTATGAGACAAGATTAGAAAGGCTAAACTTATTCAGTCTAGAAACAGGATGATTGAGAGGACAACTAATAGAAGTGTTCAAAATCTTAAAAGGAATAAATAATGTAGACTACATATACTACTCGGTTAGAACTCAGCACAAATAATACAAGAAATAATGGTATGAAAATAGCGCCGAAGCATTTTGGAACAAATTTGTAGAACCTTTTTTGATACAAATTGTAAGCATGTGGAGCCAATTACCTGAGGATGTGGTGTCCAGTAGTTCAGTCGACACTTTTAAAATTAGACTGGACAAAATAATAAACAATATTAGATAAAAAGTGACAAAACATTGTATGTTGAAGAAAAAAAGCATGTTCTATGTTTAGATTAGTAAAGTATTATTATTATCTGTTTTGGTATATTAACAATCTATTGTATATATGTTTATGTCAAGCATACATAATAAAACAGTATTGGATGTGAATATTTCTCAAAATATCCTATAGAAGTGCATGTTCATGAAAAAAATAAACACAAAAAAAACCGCATGTTCGAAATTTAAATAAGTAAAATATATTATTATTATTATTGATTTGTTTGAATGAATTAACAAGGTATTGTATATATTTTCATGTCACACCTTAAGAATAAGACTGGACTTAGTAAGAAATATAAGTAGATGATAAATGCAAAATCATTGAAAGTGATAATAAATGTAAAAGAAAAAATGAGCATGTTCTAAGTATAGATTAGTAATATATGTTAGTATTTTTAAGTATATATTAATGTGTTCCTGCTTTGCTGTTAAAATTTCCTGGTCGTGTCTATTTTTCAACATTACCAGGTATATATTTCACTTTTCCAAGCCCGGAAACGGGTGGGAGAGGTGGGTGAGGAGAGAATTCATCTTTGCTATCCTATGCCTTATATGCATTGTATATATTTAAAATAAAAACAAGTACTTCCTTTGTAATGGACCGAATTGTCTCTTGAAGTACTTACTTACCTTGTAATACTCTCTATATCCGAACTCAGCGTGGGAGAGCGTCTGGGCGGGAACGATCACCGCACAGCCACGTTTTCCGTCCACATTCTATGTGAGAGACGCTCTCACGTCTCTATCTTTGAACCCAACTTCCGACGCACGAACTTTGTGGGTTTTCGGGATGCTATAGCTCGCCTTGGGCCCGTAACAGGAGAAGGAGTTTCGGACAAATGGTTGGCGTTTAAAAAAATTTTATGACCAAACAGTCTGCGTTTGTCCCCAGCAGAAGGAGGAGCGGTAATCCTCTCCAACTGAGATGGTTCAATCGAAGCATCGCCGAAGTGATAAGGAACGGGAAGACTGCCTACAATAACTGGAAAGCCAACCGTAATGAAAAAGGCTTCTTCAATACAAGGAAAAGTGTAGGCAAGTTAAAGCACTGGTGCGCAGAGCTAAGTACAGCGAGGAAGTTCGGGTGGCCTCCCTCTGTAAAGAGACCCCGAAAGAATTCTTCCTGCATGTCAATAGCCGCAAGCCGATTCGCCATAGCATAGGACCGTTGAGAGATGACAATGCGTGTTACTGAAGTCGGAACCAGAAATCGCCAACGTGTTGAACGGCTACTTCGCATCCGTATTTACGAGGGAAGTTGACGGTCCAGCTCCGAGGGCAGGGGTTCATCTCGAAGAGCGCGAAAACCTATGCGAAATAGTCTTAGAGAGAAACAAAGTAGTAGCCAGTCTAGGAAACCTTAACCCGTATAAGTATCCAGGTCTGGATGGCCTTCTTCCTAGAATCCTCCGAGAAGTTAGTGAAGAGGTCAATCCACACCTCACCACCATTTTCAACAAATCTTTGGAAACTGGAGAGGTGCCAGAAGATTGGATAATAGCAGACGTAACTCCCATCTATAAGAAAAGGGACACCGAACGCATGGGTAATTACCGGCCTATTAGTCTGACATCCATCGTAGGCAAACTACTCGAGGAAATAATTTCAAACTGTATGGTGCAGTACTAAGAGTCGCACAACCTGATCTTGGATTCCCAGCGCGGATTTTGCAAGAACCGTTCATGTCTCACTGAGCTACTAGAATTTTTGTACGGTATTTTGAGTTAGCATGACCTTAGTCGAGCTGTATATATCTTATACCTGGATTTTCAAAAAAATTGATAATGTACCACACCTCAGGTTGATAAATAAAGTCCGCGACCTTGGCATTACCGGCAAGGTAGCAGAATGGATAGAAAACTGGCTCTCGAGACGGAGGCATCGAGTAAAGATCAACGGGATAGCATCGCAATATACGCCAGTCAGTAGCGGGGTGCCCCAGGGCTCATTGCTTGGGCCTCTATTGTTCATCGTCTACATCAATGATATAGATGAAGGACTAATATGTTCTATAGCCAAGTTCGCCAACGATATCAAGCTAGAAAGTAGTGTGAGCTCGCGAGAAGGAGTAAAACGTTTGCAAAATAGCCTTCTCAGGATAGGCGAGTGGTCGGAAAGGTGACAGATGCAATTTAACCTTGACAAGTGCAAGGTAATGTACCTCGGCCATGCTAACCATCGGAAAAACTGCTCCTTGCTAGACAAACAACTAGATACCATTGACCTTAAAAAAGATTTGGCGTGCTAATCAGCACTGATCTAAAGTTCTCAAGACAGTGCCTCCAGGTGGAAAAGAGGGCCCAGCGAATGTTGGGGTACATAAAGAGGCATTTTCGCTTCTGAAATGAGCAGATTGTTCTCGCCTTGTACAACTCTCTAGTCCAGTCACACCTTGAATACCCCGTACAATTCACCTCAGAGGACGACATCGTTGAGGGTCTCTCTGTAGTCTAGGAACTCGATGGCAGAGACCATCAACTAGTTAGATTTATAGTCAAATTTCCCAAGGTGAATCGAGGAAACTTGATTTGAGAATAGCAGACTTTACAAGTCTCCGTGCAGGATTGGCTGCTATGAGGCTAGAAGATTGTAATAATGTTGAAGATTTGTAGAATAGTTTTAAAAATAGGTATATAAGTCTTCAAACTCAATTTATCCCTTTAAAAAGGCTACGTCGGTCTTCCGTTCAACCAAGGTGGTTTAATCAAGAAATTGGTCAACTGCTGAGGGAGTAGAGAACTGTCTACCGGTAGTTAAAGACTTCTGATAACTTTGATGAGTACCGGAGGCTAGCTAGGAGACCAAAGTCCAGCATAAGGGCGGAAAAACGTGCTGAGGAGCTTCGAGTGGCGAGAATCTGCAAAGAGTCTTTGGATATGTAAATAGCTGTAAACCAATCCGTCAAACGATTGACCCATTGGTAAATGAGGAGGGGGCATTAAAGCACTCAGATGCATAAAATGAAAACCTCCTGAACGACTACTTCTCTTCAGTGTTCACTGAAGAGTGTGGTCCCATCCCACAGCCCACGGACTCTTACTTGGGTGATAAGCTGGAGGAAGTGGAGTTAACCTAAACTGAAGTAGAGGGAGAAATCACCGACGTAAAGACGAATAAGTCCCCTGGCCCGAACGGGTTTCTACCTAAAGTGTTAAAAGAAGTGCTTGATGAGGTGTCATGACATCTGGGTTCAATCTTCAACATGTCAATCCGGCCTGGATTCGTTCTTCGAGACTCGCGTGATGCGGAGGTGGCTCCTAACTTCAAGAAAAGAGACTCGAGCCAACTGTCGAACTACCGACCTATTAGTTTAACTTTGATAGTTTGTAAACTCATGGAAAGAATCGTGGTGGACAAATTATCGTCTTATTTGGAGTCAAACCTGCTATTGAAAAATTCCCAGCACGTTTTCCGAAAGCACGGGTCATGCCTAACGAACCTTGTGGAATTCTTCCACTTCGTTTTCAGTGAACACGACTGAGATAAAGCAGTAAATGTTGTGTAATTAGACTTTCAAAAAACCTTCGATAAGGTACCACACCGCCGCCTTCTCCGTAAAGTGCGTCCGCTAGGCATAGACGAAAATGTAGCAAGCTGGATAGAGAACTGGCTAAGGGGCAGGCGGTAACGGGTGGTGTTGAATGGACAGGCTTCTAAGTTGGTGCCCGTTACTAGCGGTGTTCCTCAAGGTTCTGTCCTGGTACCACTACTGTTCATCATCTACGTCAATGGTTCCCAACCAAATTTGGCTTATGGTCCCCTTAAGAACCTTATTTTTTCCTGTGGCCCATAATCATTATTTTCAGTAGGTAATATGCAGTTTAACTCTACTTTAAAGGATAAAAGATATTAAAACAGCTACTTGTATTCAGGTACAATTATATTTGTCACATATATAGGACTATAATCTAAGATTAAATGCTAATCTCGTAAATAAGCCCTAAGTGAAACCGAAGTGAAAAAAATTATTTGGTGTAGGCCTAACAATGGCACACTTTACTTACAAACAAAAATGTTCAGTTATTTACTTAGAAAAGTCTTATATTATTGTGCTTGTGGCAATCTATTATAATTTTAAAAACTAGTAAAATTACTACAACTTCGCAGTACTAGGGTAAACAAATTAAAGCTACTTACATACTATAACGCCGAACCACTTAATAAACAGACTGTAAGGATTTAAAGTTCCACCTGAAGTATTTTCATCAAGCCAACAACGGTGCCAGGCGCATAACGATCAAACGCACAATGGAGTGCGCCGCAGAATAAGCTTGTAAGATGCAAAATATTTTTTTACAGATTAATGTAAACCCTATTATGCTAATAAAATATTTAAAAAAAGGGAAAAAATGAGGGGCAGTCAATAAGTTTTCCAATTCGGATATAAGGAAACGAGATATGAGGAAAAGTGTTTTATTATTTTTCAATATAACTACCCTCGACTTCAATGCACTTGCGCTACTTGTCCCTGAGGCTTCGAATTCCCGAAAACCAGAAATCTGCCGACTGCTGTTCAATCCACTCCTGGACGGCGAGCTGGGCATCTTCATCATCCCCAAACCGGCGTCCACGGATGACAAAAGCCACAAGGGCCTATCAAAGGTCATCCGACTCCGTCAAAACCCACCCACAAAAAGCACCATCACCAGGGGAAGACAAAATCAAAGTCCCCCACAATATAATATAACGGATGACAAAAGCCACAAGGGCTCATCATAGGTCATCCGAGTCAAGCGGCCTCTTTTTCAAGGCACCCAAACCTCCCAGGAAAACTACATCCAGAGGATTGCATCCAGAAACAAGGGTATCACCAATCAAGGCTTGTCAAGAACTAAATCATGCAGCTATAGATATATACAAACAATATTAATATATACAAAACTTAGGAACCATTACAACCTTCCCTTCCCATAAACTCATCCAACCTACTCTTAAATACATTTAGATTTGGACTACCTACTACCCTCTGTGGCAATTTGTTCCAAAAGTCTACTACTCTATTGGTGAAAAAATATTTTCTTAAATCCAACCTACACCCTTGCTTTTTAATTTTCAAGTGGTGACCTCTAGTCCGATTTCCATCATCTAACTCAAAAAACTTGCTAACATCCAATTTATCTATCCCGGAAAAAATTTTAAACAGCTCAATCATATCCCCTCTCACACACCTCCTTTCGAACGAGAACATATTTAATACCCTCAGTCTATCTTCATATTCAAGGTGCCTCAGGGAAGGAATAATCTTTGTTGCCCTCCGTTGCACTGACTCAAGAAGGTTAATATCGTGTCTAAAATGTGGGGACCATGCCTGTATACAGTACTCTAGATGTGGCCTAACATAAGAGTTATAGAGTTTAAGAATAACCTCCTTACTTTTGTAACTGACATTTCTCTTAATAAAACCCAGCACTCTATTTGCCCTATATCTTGCTTCAATACACTGCTTAGAAAACCTTAATGACTTATCTATTACTACTCCTAGATCTTTCTCATCCTCTACTGAGCTCAGCCAATGCCCATCCATTTCATAGTTAAATTCTCTATTATCTTTTCCCATGTTAATAACTTTGCACTTATCAAGGTTGAAAGTCATTTGCCACTTATGTGCCCAGGATAACAATTTATTTAAGTCCCCCTGCACTTTAAAATTATCATCAATATCTTTAACTACAGCTGCTAATTTGGTATCATCGGCAAAAATTGACACTTTATTATTAACTGCCTCCCCAAGATCGTTTATATAGATGACAAATAATAATGGACCGAGAACTGATCCCTGAGGAACCCCACTGATAACATCCCTCCACTCTGACTTTACACCATTTAGCACTACCCTTTGCTTCCTGTCTTTCAGCCACTCAGCTATCCAATTTGAAACACCCCCACATATCCCAATCATTTTTAATTTATGAACTAGTCTCCTATGTGGTACCTTATCAAATGCTTTACTAAAATCTAAGTAAATTATATCTTCATTCTCTCCCTTATCTACTTGATCTGTTACAAACTCCAGAAAGTCTAGTAAGTTAGTCAAACATGATCTACCTGATCTAAACCCATGCTGAGCATCGCTGATTAACCCCTCCCTCTCTAGATGTTGGCAAATCCCTTTTTTAACTATTTTCTCAAGAATTTTACAGACTACAGGAGTTAGGCTAACCGGTCTAAAGTTATTTGGATCCTCTTTACTACCCTTCTTGAAAATGGGGACTACATTTGCTCTCTTCCAATCATCGGGTATTTCTCCATATTCCAATGACCTAGTATATAACTTGTCCAGAGCTATTGAGATACTTTCTACCCCTTCTTTAAGTATCCTAGAATGAATATTATCAGGGCCGGAGGCCTTGGTAGTATCTAAATCACCTATTAGTCCTTTTATCATCCTCCGATCCACACAAATGTTAGTAAACACCTCTTTTCCTGACCTATGAGTACTATACATAGGACTATTTAGTTTCTCTTTTGTAAATACTGATGCAAAATGACCATTTAGTACCTCAACTATTTCCTCATCAGTTTCTCTCACAAACCCTTCATATTTGATAGGTCCTATTTTAACTCTGCCACACTTGTTATTAATTTTATAGTAACTAAAGAACTTTCTAGGATCTTTGTTGCTATCCTGAGCTAATTTAATTTCTGACACCCTTTTGTTCTTCTTTATAATCTTATTTAACTCATTCCTAGCCATTCTATAATCACTTAAATTTTGAATATTATTTTGTACCTGTAATTTTTTATATGCCCTTTTCTTCTCTGAAATTTTTCTAGCTATCTCCTGATTCCACCATAATGGTTTCCTACTTTTGTTCCTAATGGTCTTCATTGGGATACATTGTTCTTGGACTACATTTATTATATGCTTGAAAGTATCCCACATCCCATAAGCATTTTTACCTCTGAATTCTATATCCCAGTCTACCAAATTTAGCAAGTTTCGAAGTTTTACATAATCTCCCTTATGAAAATTTGGAACTTTTTCAGCATTCTCAGTTATTTTACCCTTCTCAATTCCCAAGTTAAAACGAACTATCTGATGGTCACTATTTCCCAATGCTTCCCCAACAGTCAATTCTTGAACTAAATGATCACTGTTAGAAAGTACTAAATCTAATATATTGTCCCCCCTCGTTGGCTCATTAACAAATTGATTCAAAAAATTATCCTCAAAGCATTCTATGAACCTGCCACTTGTTCTATCCCTACCTATCATATTTTCCCAGTCCACAGAGTTTAAGTTGAAGTCCCCAATAATAACTGCATCTGTTTCACATCCCTTACTTATTTCCCTTATCATTAGCTCATCTATATCATCAGTCTGCCCAGGTGGCCTGTAAAAAGCTCCCAAATGCACCATTCTATTTTTACTGAACCTAATATCTATCCAAAGTGACTCAACTCCATCGTGCTTTATTGAAGTATTTAAACTTGAAACAATGTTGTTTTTTATATAGATAATTATTCCTCCACCAATCCTACCTGTCCTTTGACTAATGTACATATTATAGCCCTGTAAATCAAATTCACTTATAGTGTCACTAAATTCTATTTCATTAACCCATGATTCAGTAACGCATAATATATCTATATCCTCATTGCTAATATAACTAAATAGCTCATCCTTCTTGTTTCTAAGACTACGAGCATTTGTATAGAAACAATTTAACCCCCCTATCCCTGAAGCACCTCTTGAAACTTGAATGACCTCACCTCTATCGCCTTGGAACCTATTTCTGTTATCTGCCAAGTCCATTCTACTTTCAGTACTATAATGTCCTCTCATAATTCCCTGACCACTATTAGTATCTAGTTTCCCGCCCGCAAAGACCTAATAACACGATCATACTCCTCCCACAACACATCTACCCCCCTCCTACTCAAATGCAGTCCATCCATCGCATACATTTCTTTCATTCCAACAAACCTATCCCACACATCCACAAACATGACACCTTCCATCTCACACATCCTCCTCACATAATCATTCAGCCCAATCGCACGAGACATCCATTCTACCCCAACATCCATTCTTGGAAGCACACCTGTCACAACACCTTTCATTCTACTTTCTTTCACCTTTTCAATCAACCTCTTGTACCTCTCACGTAACTCACATGCACCCACTTTCTTCACATCATTCACTCCTACATGTGTAATCACAACCGCATCCCTTGCACAGCCAGACACCAGCTCCTCATACCTATCAGACAGATCTCTCACTCCAGCACCCGGCAAACACACCCTCAAACCATTCAATCTACTTGCATTCAACTTCCTATCTAAATATCTAACTCGCGAATCACCCATCACAAGCACTTCAGTCAGACTCCTATTCCTAACCCCCACAGACCTAACTCCATCCCCACTCCTATTCTCATTCAAACTACTAGTCACTCGAACTCCACCCCCACCCCCATCAGTCATATCACTTCCAGTTACTTCCTCTCTTAGGGCACTGAATCTATTAGTCAAGCTAATAGGTTCTGTGTCCCTCTGACTCACACACCTATTCTCCCCCTGGCTAACAACCTCAACAGAGGCAACCCTATTCTCACAAAGAACAGGAGAAGCCTCCCTAGCTTCATGTTTCCTAACCACTCTCCACTGTCCCCCATCCTCACTAGGCCTATTTCTAACTAATCTAAGGGGGCTAACTTTACTATCACTAGAACTATCATATCCTACCTCCTCCACCGGCCCTCTACCTTCACCTGAAACATCTAACTGGCCTACCTCACCACCTAACCTATTCCCAAATCTAGGCCTAACACTAAGTTCCCTCCTGAGCTCAGCAACTAACCCCTCCAGCCTACATATCCTGTCTAAATCCTGCCTTCTCATCCCCTCTAAATCTACAATGCATTCACGCAGCCCACATACAACACATGTATACCCCTCACCAAATACACCACAACCAATGCATACATTCCGACACTCATGCTCACTTTCATCCCCAAACTCCATCACTTATTCAAACAAAGAAAGAACTTAAGTAGCAATAAGAAAAAAAAAGAAGAGCAACTTAGCTTTCGCTGATTGTGGTGAGAAAAAAACCAAAAACAAACAAACTATAGAAAAATTTTAAAAATAGATCAACAGACTGAGAGCTCTATAAAACAGGTGCTACCTGTTCGAAGGCAAATCTCTTTCAAATTCTTTCTCTCTCAGGGCATCAAATCTGTTAGTTAGCCTAACAGGTTCCATGTCCCTCTCATTCACACACCTAACCTGTCCTAACTTATCTATTCTGTTCACTTTCACCCACCACTCATCATCACTTACTTCACTTACTGCTTTCTCTCCAGTCCCTGTTCTAGGCCTAACTTCCTCCCTCCTGGTCCCAATCTGACTCTTCAAACGTACACTTGCATCTCTTCTCACTTCAGACACTAAATCGTTCAGTCTCAAGCATTCCGCACGTAATCGACTCACCTCCTCAGTCAAAGCACATACACGGCACTCAGACACATTCACTCTCCTCTCTACACCACAGACATCGCACACTACATACACACTACTTTCAAAAGGCATACTCTCTACATCCAAACAGTCAGCCATACTTAAACAAGAACAATAATAGAAACAAAAACTTACAAACAACAAGAATTTGACCCCAATTTGTGCGCGCAAGTTTAAAACCTGCTAATCAAGATGGCCCCGAAGTAAACAAAAGTCACTTTCTCACCAAAACAAAATAACCACAATTTATACAAAATAACCACAATTTAACTTTGTTATATTAACCAAATATATGATTTTATAACTTAATATTTATGTTTATGTCACACACCAAAGTATATCAAATAATCAAAATATTCTGAGAGCTCTACCAAACACGTGCTACCTGTTCGAAGGTCAGTCGAAGACATAATTACACGG
The DNA here is from genome assembly GCA_963969495.1 of Ceratothoa steindachneri. NCBI lineage: Eukaryota > Metazoa > Arthropoda > Malacostraca > Isopoda > Cymothoidae > Ceratothoa > Ceratothoa steindachneri. The sequence goes on along the minus strand of OZ018323.1, from coordinate 211,532,610 downwards.
ATGACAAAAGCCACAAGGGCCTATCAAAGGTCATCCGACTCCGTCAAAACCCACCCACAAAAAGCACCATCACCAGGGGAAGACAAAATCAAAGTCCCCCACAATATAATATAACGGATGACAAAAGCCACAAGGGCTCATCATAGGTCATCCGAGTCAAGCGGCCTCTTTTTCAAGGCACCCAAACTCCCAGGAAAACTACATCCAGAGGATTGCATCCAGAAACAAGGGTATCACCAATCAAGGCTTGTCAAGAACTAAATCATGCAGCTATAGATATATACAAACAATATTAATATATACAAAACTTAGGAACCATCACAACCTTCCCTTCCCATAAACTCATCCAACCTACTCTTAAATACATTTAGATTTGGACTACCTACTACCCTCTGCGGCAATTTGTTCCAAAAGTCTACCACTCTATTGGTGAAAAAATATTTTCTTAAATCCAACCTACACCCTTGCTTTTTAATTTTCAAGTGGTGACCTCTAGTCCGATTTCCATCATCTAACTCAAAAAACTTGCTAACATCCAATTTATCTATCCCGGAAAAAATTTTAAAGAGCTCAATCATATCCCCTCTCACACACCTCCTTTTGAACGAGAACATATTTAATACCCTCAGTCTATCTTCATATTCAAGGTGCCTCAGGGAAGGAATAATCTTTGTTGCCCTCCGTTGCACTGACTCAAGAAGGTTAATATCGTGTCTAAAATGTGGGGACCATGCCTGTATACAGTACTCTAGATGTGGCCTAACATAAGAGTTATAGAGTTTAAGAATAACCTCCTTACTTTTGTAACTGACATTTCTCTTAATAAAACCCAGCACTCTATTTGCCCTATTTCTTGCTTCAATACACTGCTTAGAAAACCTTAATGACTTATCTATTACTACTCCTAGATCTTTCTCATCCTCTACTGAGCTGAGCCAATGCCCATCCATTTCATAGTTAAATTCTCTATTATCTTTTCCCATGTTAATAACTTTGCACTTATCAAGGTTGAAAGTCATTTGCCACTTATGTGCCCAGGATAACAATTTATTTAAGTCCCCCTGCACTTTAAAATTATCATCAATATCTTTAACTACAGCTGCTAATTTGGTATCATCGGCAAAAATTGACACTTTATTATTAACTGCCTCCCCAAGATCGTTTATATAGATGACAAATAATAATGGACCGAGAACTGATCCCTGAGGAACCCCACTGATAACATCCCTCCACTCTGACTTTTCACCATTTAGCACTACCCTTTGCTTCCTGTCTTTCAGCCACTCAGCTATCCAATTTGAAATACCCCCACATATCCCAATCATTTTTAATTTATGAACTAGTCTCCTATGTGGTACCTTATCAAATGCTTTACTAAAATCTAAGTAAATTATATCTACATTCTCTCCCTTATCTACTTGATCTGTTACAAACTCCAGAAAGTCTAGTAAGTTAGTCAAACATGATCTACCTGATCTAAACCCATGCTGAGCATCGCTGATTAACCCCTCCCTCTCTAGATGTTGGCAAATCCCTTTTTTAACTATTTTCTCAAGAATTTTACAGACTACAGGAGTTAGGCTAACCGGTCTAAAGTTATTTGGATCCTCTTTACTACCCTTCTTGAAAATGGGGACTACATTTGCTCTCTTCCAATCATCGGGTATTTCTCCATATTCCAATGACCTAGTATATAACTTGTCCAGAGCTATTGAGATACTTTCTACCCCTTCTTTAAGTATCCTAGAATGAATATTATCAGGGCCGGAGGCCTTGGTAGTATCTAAATCACCTATTAGTCCTTTTATCATCCTCCGATCCACACAAATGTTAGTAAACACCTCTTTTCCTGACCTATGAGTACTATACATAGGACTATTTAGTTTCTCTTTTGTAAATACTGATGCAAAATGACCATTTAGTACCTCAACTATTTCCTCATCAGTTTCTCTCACAAACCCTTCATATTTGATAGGTCCTATTTTAACTCTGCCACACTTGTTATTAATTTTATAGTAACTAAAGAACTTTCTAGGATCTTTGTTGCTATCCTGAGCTAATTTAATTTCTGACACCCTTTTGTTCTTCTTTATAATCTTATTTAACTCATTCCTAGCCATTCTATAATCACTTAAATTTTGAATATTATTTTGTACCTGTAATTTTTTATATGCCCTTTTCTTCTCTGAAATTTTTCTAGCTATCTCCTGATTCCACCATAATGGTTTCCTACTTTTGTTCCTAATGGTCTTCATTGGGATACATTGTTCTTGGACTACATTTATTATATGCTTGAAAGTATCCCACATCCCATAAGCATTTTTACCTCTGAATTCTATATCCCAGTCTACCAAATTTAGCAAGCTTCGAAGTTTTACATAATCTCCCTTATGAAAATTTGGAACTTTTTCAGCATTCTCAGTTATTTTACCCTTCTCAATTCCCAAGTTAAAACGAACTATCTGATGGTCACTATTTCCCAATGCTTCCCCAACAGTCAATTCTTGAACTAAATGATCACTGTTAGAAAGTACTAAATCTAATATATTGTCCCCCCTCGTTGGCTCATTAACAAATTGATTCAAAAAATTATCCTCAAAGTATTCTATGAACCTGCCACTTGTTCTATCCCTACCTATCATATTTTCCCAGTCCACAGAGTTTAAGTTGAAGTCCCCAATAATAACTGCATCTGTTTCACATCCCTTACTTATTTCCCTTATCATTAGTTCATCTATATCATCAGTCTGCCCAGGTGGCCTGTAAAAAGCTCCCAAATGCACCATTCTATTTTTACTGAACCTAATATCTATCCAAAGTGACTCAACTCCATCCTGCTTTATTGAAGTATTTAAACTTGAAACAATGTTGTTTTTTATATAGATAATTATTCCTCCACCAATCCTACCTGTCCTTTGACTAATGTACATATTATAGCCCTGTAAATCAAATTCACTTATAGTGTCACTAAATTCTATTTCATTAACCCATGATTCAGTAACGCATAATATATCTATATCCTCATTGCTAATATAACTAAATAGCTCATCCTTCTTGTTTCTAAGACTACGAGCATTTGTATAGAAACAATTTAACCCCCCTATCCCTGAAGCACCTCTTGAAGCTTGAATGACCTCACCTCTATCGCCTTGGAACCTATTTCTGTTATCTGCCAAGTCCATTCTACTTTCAGTACTATAATGTCCTCTCATAATTCCCTGACCACTATTAGTATCTAGTTTCCCGCCCGCAAAGACCTAATAACACGATCATACTCCTCCCACAACACATCTACCCCCCTCCTACTCAAATGCAGTCCATCCATCGCATACATTTCTTTCATTCCAACAAACCTATCCCACACATCCACAAACATGACACCTTCCATCTCACACATCCTCCTCACATAATCATTCAGCCCAATCGCACGAGACATCCATTCTACCCCAACATCCATTCTTGGAAGCACACCTGTCACAACACCTTTCATTCTACTTTCTTTCACCTTTTCAATCAACCTCTTGTACCTCTCACGTAACTCACATGCACCCACTTTCTTCACATCATTCACTCCTACATGTGTAATCACAACCGCATCCCTTGCACAGCCAGACACCAGCTCCTCATACCTATCAGACAGATCTCTCACTCCAGCACCCGGCAAACACACCCTCAAACCATTCAATCTACTTGCATTCAACTTCCTATCTAAATATCTAACTCGAGAATCACCCATCACAAGCACTTCAGTCAGACTCCTATTCCTAACCCCCACAGACCTAACTCCATCCCCACTCCTATTCTCATTCAAACTACCAGTCACTCGAACTCCACCCCCACCCCCATCAGTCATATCACTTCCAGTTACTTCCTCTCTTAGGGCACTGAATCTATTAGTCAAGCTAATAGGTTCTGTGTCCCTCTGACTCACACACCTATTCTCCCCCTGGCTAACAACCTCAACAGAGGCAACCCTATTTTCACAAAGAACAGGAGAAGCCTCCCTAGCTTCATGTTTCCTAACCACTCTCCACTGTCCCCCATCCTCACTAGGCCTATTTCTAACTAATCTAAGGGGGCTAACTTCACTATCACTAGAACTATCATATCCTACCTCCTCCACCGGCCCTCTACCTTCACCTGAAACATCTAACTGGCCTACCTCACCACCTAACCTATTCCCAAATCTAGGCCTAACACTAAGTTCCCTCCTGAGCTCAGCAACTAACCCCTCCAGCCTACATATCCTGTCTAAATCCTGCCTTCTCATCCCCTCTAAATCTACAATGCATTCACGCAGCCCACATACAACACATGTATACCCCTCACCAAATACACCACAACCAATGCATACATTCCGACACTCATGCTCACTTTCATCCCCAAACTCCATCACTTATTCAAACAAAGAAAGAACTTAAGTAGCAATAAGAAAAAAAAGAAGAGCAACTTAGCTTTCGCTGATTGTGGTAAGAAAAAAACCAAAAACAAACAAACTATAGAAAAATCTGAAAAATAGATCAACAGACTGAGAGCTTTATAAAACAGGTGCTACCTGTTCGAAGGTCAGTCGAAGACTGAAATACGAAAACCCCCCACGAGCCGTCCCCTTAAATGTACTCCAAAAACCTGAAACATTTTAGCTCGTCTACATATTTACCTTTGGAAAGAAAGACAAGAAATTAGAATAATGTATCATGAAAATAATGGTTATACATATCAGTATCTCATCTTACTCAATGAACATAACATAACATAACATAACATAATTTAACGGATGACAAAAGCCACAAGGGCCTATCAAAGGTCATCCGTATCCATCAAATCCCACCCATATAATGCATCCATAGGATTTTGTCAGATCATGCAGCTACAATATACAATTTAACAATCCATAGGAATGTCCAACCATGCATCTACAATATATAATTTAAAGCCTCCATAGGAGTCTGTCAAAAACAAAATCAAAATCCCCCAAAATATACAATAAAAAGAAACTGCATCCACAGGAATGAGTCAAGAAACATATCCACATACTAAAAAGTAAGAAATTAACCCTCCATCCCCATATAATCATCCAATCTGCGCTTGAAAACATTCAAGTTTGGGCTGTCTAGTCTCAGGTGGCAAACTATTCCAATAATCCACCACTCTGTTAGTGAAAAAATATTTTCTAACATCCAGTCTGCACCTCTGTTTTTTAATCTTTAAGTGGTGGCCTCTAGTTCTATTACTACCTTCTAACTCAAATAACTTGCTGAAATCTAATTTATCCATCCCAGAAAAGATTTTAAAAAGCTCAATCATATCTCCCCTCACACACCTTCTTTCAAATGAAAACATATTTAATACCCTCAGTCTATCTTCATATTCAAGGTGCTTCAGGGATGGTATTATTTTTGTTGCCCTCCTTTGTACTGACTCTAATAAGTTTATATCATGTCTAAAATGTGGTGACCATGCCTGTATACAGTACTCTAAATGTGGCCTGACATAAGAGTTGTATAGTTTAAGGATGACCTCCTTACTCTTGTAGCTAACATTTCTTTTAATGTAACCTAGCACCCTATTTGCTCTATTTTTTGCTTCAATACACTGCTTTGAAAATTTCAGTGACCTATCTACTACCACTCCTAAGTCTTTCTCATCTTCAACTGAATTAAGCCAATATCCATCCATCTCATAGCTAAATTCCCTATTATCTCTCCCCATGTTAATAACTTTGCATTTATTAAGGTTAAAAGTCATCTGCCACTTCTGAGCCCAAGCTAACAGCTTATCTAAGTCACCCTGCACTTTAAAGCTACCCTCAACCTCTTTGACTACAGCTGCCAATTTAGTGTCATCAGCAAAAATTGACACTTTGCCCAAGATCATTTACATAGATTATAAATAATAAAGGGCCTAAAACTGATCCCTGAGGTACGCCACTAATAACATTCCTCCACTCTGACCTCACTCCATTCAGTACAACTCTCTGTTTCCTATTTTTCAGCCATTCAGTTATCCAATTTAAAACGTTCCCACATATCCCATGCAGCTTTAATTTATGAACTAGTCTTCTATGTGGAACCTTATCAAAAGCTTTGCTGAAATCTAAGTAGATCACATCAACTTTCTCACCCCTATCTAATTCTTTAGTTACATAATCCATAAAATCCAGTAAATTAGTTAAACACGATCTATCTTTTCTAAAACCATGCTGAGCATCATTAATTAACCTGCTACTCTCTAGATGATCAGAAATTCCCTTCTTAACCATCTTCTCAAGAATTTTACAGACTATAGAAGTTAAGCTTACTGGTCTAAAGTTATTTGGGTCCTCTTTGCTTCCCTTTTTAAAAATTGGCACTACATTTGCCAATTTCCAATCATTTGGTATTTCTCCAGACTCTAGTGATCTAATAAATATCTTCTCGAGAGCTACTGCAATACTTTCTACACCTTCTTTGAGTATCCTAGAATGAATGTTGTCAGGGCCAGATGCCTTACTAGTATTTAACTGAATTATAAGCCCTTTAATTTCTTCTCTGTCTATATTAATAGAATTTATCACTACTTCCCTTGACCTAAAATTATCATCAATTAATCTAACTGGTTTCTCTTCTGTGAATACTGAAGCAAAATGATCATTAAGGACCTCTACTATTTCCTCATCAGATTCTTTCAAAACCCCTTCATATTTAATAGGCCCTATTTTATCACTGTTAGATTGATTATTGATTCTATAATAGCTAAAGAATTTTTTAGGATCTTTATTATTATTTTTAGCTAAATTAATTTCTGCTGTCCTTTTGGTCTTCTTAATAATCTTATTTAGTTCATTTCTGGTTGACCTATAATGGTTTAAATTATCTAAACTACTCTCACTTTGTAATCTCTGGTATGCCCTTTTTTTCTCTGAAACTTTATTAGCTATTTCTTGGTTCCACCATAATGGTTTCCTACATTTTTTCCTAATAGACTTCATCGGAATACACTGTTCCTGAACCATGTTTAATATAGTCTTAAAAATATCCCACATCTCATAAGTATTCTTTCCATGGAATTCTATATCCCACCTAATCTGATTTAGCATGCTGCGTAATTTATCGTAATCTCCCCTATAAAAATTTGGAATTTTCGTGGAGTTTGTCGTTGTTCTACCCTTAACTATTTGCAAATTAAACCGAACCATCTGATGATCACTGTTTCCCAATGATTCCCCTACACTCAATCCTTGAACTAAGTGATCATCATTTGAAAGAATTAGATCTAATATATTGGCACCCCTTGTTGGCTTATTAACAAATTGGATCAAAAAGTTATCCTCAAAACACTCCATAAACTTACAACTTGCTCTATCTCTTCCTATCATATTTTGCCAGTCTACAGAAGTTAAATTAAAGTCACCAAGAATAACTGTATCTTCTTTGCATCCTTTACTTATTTCCCTAATCATTAACTCATCGATACAATCAGTCTGTCCTGGTGGTCTATAAAAAGCTCCCAAGTGTATTTTCCTATTTTTACCAACCTTAATATCTATCCATAATGATTCACCTTCTCCTTGCTTTATAGAGTTATTTAGATTTGAAGAAATGCTATTTCTGATATAAATAATCAACCCACCACCAGTCCTATCTCTCCTTTGACTAATGTACATAGTATAACCCTCTAGTTCAAATTCACTGACATTATCATTAAATATATTTTCATTAACCCATGATTCAACTATACATATTATATCTATATCTTCATGAATGATATAACTAAATAATTCATCCTTCTTATTTCTAAGACTACGAGCATTTGTGTAAAGACAACTCAGCCCACCTATCCCTGAAGCACCTGAGGGCCTATCTCCTCTGCATCTCCTTTCTCTCTTTCCCCGACCCTGTACTCTTGTATTTCCCTGACCACTATCACTACTCAAATAGTTTAACCCTAAAGCACTTCCATTAGCCTGCCTACCTTCAACAAATCTGTGTTTGCTTCCTTTCCCTGCCTCACTTTGAGCCATTAAATTTCCCTGACCACTATCAAAACCTAGTTTCCCGCCTCTAAAGACCTAATAACACTATCTAATTCCCGCCACAAAACCTCAACCCCATCTCGGCTCAGATGGAGTCCATCCATCGCATACAAACCCTTATTCCCATAAAACCCACTCCAAACATCTACAAATACCAATCCTGACTCCTCGCACAAACCTTTCACATATTCATTCAACCCCATTGCACGAGACAACCATTCCATCCCCACATCCATTCTGGGAAGCACACCTGAAACAACGCCTTTTACTCTACTTTCACACATCCTTTCAATCAGCCTTTTATACCGCTGTCGTAACTCACAAGTACCCACCTTCTTTACATCGTTTACTCCGACATGTGTAATCACAACTGCTTCCCTCTCACACCCAGACACCAACCTATCATACCTCTCACACACATCATTTACACCAGCACCCGGCAGACAAACTCTCACTCCCTTCCATTTACTTTCATTCAACTTCCTATCTAAATACCTAATCTGAGAGTCACCCATCACAATCACCTCAGTCATTCTCCTATTCTCTCTAGGCCTAGTATTACCCTCCCTCCTGCTCTCACACATTCGACCTCCTATTCTACTTTCAGGCACGGCCACACCAGACAAATCTCTTTCAAATTCTTTCTCTCTCAGGGCATCAAATCTGTTAGTTAGCCTAACAGGTTCCATGTCCCTCTCATTCACACACCTAACCTGTCCTAACTTATCTATTCTGTTCACTTTCACCCACCACTCATCATCACTTACTTCACTTACTGCTTTCTCTCCAGTCCCTGTTCTAGGCCTAACTTCCTCCCTCCTGGTCCCAATCTGACTCTTCAAACGTACACTTGCATCTCTTCTCACTTCAGACACTAAATCGTTCAGTCTCAAGCATTCCGCACGTAATCGACTCACCTCCTCAGTCAAAGCACATACACGGCACTCAGACACATTCACTCTCCTCTCTACACCACAGACATCGCACACTACATACACACTACTTTCAAAAGGCATACTCTCTACATCCAAACAGTCAGCCATACTTAAACAAAAACAATAATATAAACAAAAACTTACAAACAACAAGAATTTGACCCCAATTTGTGCGCGCAAGTTTAAAACCTGCTAATCAAGATGGCCCCGAAGTAAACAAAAGTTACTTTCTCACCAAAACAAAATAACCACAATTTAACTTTGTTATATTAACCAAATATATGATCTTATAACTTAATATTTATGTTTATGTCACACACCAAAGTATATCAAATAATCAAAATATTCTGAGAGCTCTACGAAACACATGCTACCTGCTCTATTTTTTGCCTCAATACACTGCTTTGAAAATTTCAGTGACCTATCTACTACCACTCCTAAGTCTTTCTCATCTTCAACTGAATTAAGCCAATATCCATCCATCTCATAGCTAAATTCCCTATTATCTCTCCCCATGTTAATAACTTTGCATTTATTAAGGTTAAAAGTCATCTGCCACTTCTGAGCCCAAGCTAACAGCTTATCTAAGTCACCCTGCACTTTAAAGCTACCCTCAACCTCTTTGACTACAGCTGCCAATTTAGTGTCATCAGCAAAAATTGACACTTTGCTATTTACACCTTGCCCAAGATCATTTACATAGATTATAAATAATAAAGGGCCTAAAACTGATCCCTGAGGTACGCCACTAATAACATTCCTCCATTCTGACCTCACTCCATTCAGTACAACTCTCTGTTTCCTATTTTTCAGCCATTCAGTTATCCAATTTAAAACGTTCCCACATATCCCATGCAGCTTTAATTTATGAACTAGTCTTCTATGTGGAACCTTATCAAAAGCTTTGCTGAAATCTAAGTAGATCACATCAACTTTCTCACCCCTATCTAATTCTTTAGTTACATAATCCATAAAATCCAGTAAATTAGTTAAACACGATCTATCTTTTCTAAAACCATGCTGAGCATCATTAATTAACCTGCTGCTCTCTAGATGATCAGAAATTCGCTTCTTAACCATCTTCTCAAGAATTTTACAGACTATAGAAGTTAAGCTTACTGGTCTAAAGTTATTTGGGTCCTCTTTGCTTCCCTTTTTAAAAATTGGCACTACATTTGCCAATTTCCAATCATTTGGTATTTCTCCAGACTCTAGTGATCTAATAAATATCTTCTCGAGAGCTACTGCAATACTTTCTACACCTTCTTTGAGTATCCTAGAATGAATGTTGTCAGGGCCAGATGCCTTACTAGTATTTAACTGAATTATAAGCCCTTTAATTTCTTCTCTGTCTATATTAATAGAATTTATCACTACTTCCCTTGACCTAGAATTATCATCAATTAATCTAACTGGTTTCTCTTCTGTGAATACTGAAGCAAAATGATCATTAAGGACCTCTACTATTTCCTCATCAGATTCTTTCAAAACCCCTTCATATTTAATAGGCCCTATTTTATCACTGTTAGATTGATTATTGATTCTATAATAGCTAAAGAATTTTTTAGGATCTTTATTATTATTTTTAGCTAAATTAATTTCTGCTGTCCTTTTGGTCTTCTTAATAATCTTATTTAGTTCATTTCTGGTTGACCTATAATGGTTTAAATTATCTAAACTACTCTCACTTTGTAATCTCTGGTATGCCCTTTTTTTCTCTGAAACTTTATTAGCTATTTCTTGGTTTCACCATAATGGTTTCCTACATTTCTTCCTAATAGACTTCATCGGAATACACTGTTCCTGAACCATGTTTAATATAGTCTTAAAAATATCCCACATCTCATAAGTATTCTTTCCATGGAATTCTATATCCCACCTAATCTGATTTAGCATGCTGCGTAATTTATCGTAATCTCCCCTATAAAAATTTGGAATTTTCGTGGAGTTTGTCGTTGTTCTACCCTTAACTATTTGCAAATTAAACCGAACCATCTGATGATCACTGTTTCCCAATGATTCCCCTACACTCAATCCTTGAACTAAGTGATCATCATTTGAAAGAATTAGATCTAATATATTGGCACCCCTTGTTGGCTTATTAACAAATTGGATCAAAAAGTTATCCTCAAAACACTCCATAAACTTACAACTTGCTCTATCTCTTCCTATCATATTTTGCCAGTCTACAGAAGTTAAATTAAAGTCACCAAGAATAACTGTATCTTCTTTGCATCCTTTACTTATTTCCCTAATCATTAACTCATCGATACAATCAGTCTGTCCTGGTGGTCTATAAAAAGCTCCCAAGTGTATTTTCCTATTTTTACCAACCTTAATATCTATCCATAATGATTCACCTTCTCCTTGCTTTATAGAGTTATTTAGATTTGAAGAAATGCTATTTCTGATATAAATAATCAACCCACCACCAGTCCTATCTCTCCTTTGACTAATGTACATAGTATAACCCTCTAGTTCAAATTCACTGACATTATCATTAAATATATTTTCATTAACCCATGATTCAACTATACATATTATATCTATATCTTCATGAATGATATAACTAAATAATTCATCCTTCTTATTTCTAAGACTACGAGCATTTGTGTAAAGACAACTCAGCCCACCTATCCCTGAAGCACCTGAGGGCCTATCTCCTCTGCATCTCCTTTCTCTCTTTCCCCGACCCTGTACTCTTGTATTTCCCTGACCACTATCACTACTCAAGTAGGTTTGTTGGAATGAAAGAAATGTATGCGATGGATGGACTGCATTTGAGTAGGAGGGGGGTAGATGTGTTGTGGGAGGAGTATGATCGTGTTATTAGGTCTTTGCGGGCGGGAAACTAGATACTAATAGTGGTCAGGGAATTATGAGAGGACATTATAGTACTGAAAGTAGAATGGACTTGGCACATAACAGAAATAGGTTCCAAGGCGATAGAGGTGAGGTCATTCAAGTTTCAAGAGGTGCTTCAGGGATAGGGGGGTTAAATTGTTTCTATACAAATGCTCGTAGTCTTAGAAACAAGAAGGATGAGCTATTTAGTTATATTAGCAATGAGGATATAGATATATTATGCGTTACTGAATCATGGGTTAATGAAATAGAATTTAGTGACACTATAAGTGAATTTGATTTTCAGGGCTATAATATGTACATTAGTCAAAGGACAGGTAGGATTGGTGGAGGAATAATTATCTATATAAAAAACAACATTGTTTCAAGTTTAAATACTTCAATAAAGCAGGATGGAGTTTAGTCACTTTGGATAGATATTAGGTTCAGTAAAAATAGAATGGTGCATTTGGGAGCTTTTTACAGGCCACCTGGGCAGACTGATGATATAGATGAACTAATGATAAGGGAAATAAGTAAGGGATGTGAAACAGATGCAGTTATTATTGGGGACTTCAACTTAAACTCTGTGGACTGGGAAAATATGATAGGTAGGGATAGAACAAGTGGCAGGTTCATAGAATGCTTTGAGGATAATTTTTTGAATCAATTTGTTAATGAGCCAACGAGGGGGGACAATATATTAGATTTAGTACTTTCTAACAGTGATCATTTAGTTCAAGAATTGACTGTTGGGGAAGCATTGGGAAATAGTGACCATCAGATAGTTCGTTTTAACTTGGGAATTGAGAAGGGTAAAATAACTGAGAATGCTGAAAAAGTTCCAAATTTTCATAAGGGAGATTATGTAAAACTTCAAAGCTTGCTAAATTTGGTAGACTGGGATATAGAATTCAGAGGTAAAAATGCTTATGGGATGTGGGATACTTTCAAGCATATAATAAATGTAGTCCAAGAACAATGTATCCCAATGAAGGCCATTAGGAACAAAAGTAGGAAACCATTATGGTGGAATCAGGAGATAGCTAGAAAAATTTCAGAGAAGAAAAGGGCATATAAAAAATTACAGGTACAAAATAATATTCAAAATTTAAGTGATTATAGAATGGCTAGGAATGAGTTAAATAAGATTATAAAGAAGAACAAAAGGGTGTCAGAAATTAAATTAGCTCAGGATAGCAACAAAGATCCTAGAAAGTTCTTTAGTTACTATAAAACTAATAACAAGTGTGGCAGAGTTAAAATAGGACCTATCAAATATGAAGGGTTTGTGAGAGAAACTGATGAGGAAATAGTTGAGGTACTAAATGGTCATTTTGCATTAGTATTTACAAAAGAGAAACTAAATAGTCCTATGTATAGTACTCATAGGTCAGGAAAAGAGGTGTTTACTAACATTTGTGTGGATCGGAGGATGATAAAAGGACTAATAGGTGATTTAGATACTACCAAGGCCTCCGGCCCTGATAATATTCATTCTAGGATACTTAAGGAAGGGGTAGAAAGTATCTCAATAGCTCTGGACAAGTTATATACTAGGTCATTGGAATATGGAGAAATACCCGATGATTGGAAGAGAGCGAATGTAGTCCCCATTTTCAAGAAGGGTAGTAAAGAGGATCCAAATAACTTTAGACCGGTTAGCCTAACTCCTGTAGTCTGTAAAATTCTTGAGAAAATAGTTAAAAAAGGGATTTGCCAACATCTAGAGAGGGAGGGGTTAATCAGCGATGCTCAGCATGGGTTTAACATACATAACATAATTACACGGATGACAAAAGCCACAAGGGCCTATCAAAGGTCATCCGCCTCCGTCAAAACCCACCCACAAAAAGCACCATCACCAGGGGAAGACAAAATCAAAGTCCCCCACAATATAATATAACGGATGACAAAAGCCACAAGGGCTCATCATAGGTCATCCGAGTCAAGCGGCCTCTTTTTCAAGGCACCCAAACTCCCAGGAAAACTACATCCAGAGGATTGCATCCAGAAACAAGGGTATCACCAATCAAGGCTTGTCAAGAACTAAATCATGCAGCTATAGATATATACAAACAATATTAATATATACAAAACTTAGGAACCATCACAACCTTCCCTTCCCATAAACTCATCCAACCTACTCTTAAATACATTTAGATTTGGACTACCTACTACCCTCTGCGGCAATTTGTTCCAGAAGTCTACCACTCTATTGGTGAAAAAATATTTTCTTAAATCCAACCTACACCCTTGCTTTTTAATTTTCAAGTGGTGACCTCTAGTCCGATTTCCATCATCTAACTCAAAAAACTTGCTAACATCCAATTTATCTATCCCGGAAAAAATTTTAAACAGCTCAATCATATCCCCTCTCACACACCTCCTTTCGAACGAGAACATATTTAATACCCTCAGTCTATCTTCATATTCAAGGTGCCTCAGGGAAGGAATAATCTTTGTTGCCCTCCGTTGCACTGACTCAAGAAGGTTAATGTCGTGTCTAAAATGTGGGGACCATGCCTGTATACAGTACTCTAGATGTTATGTTATCTACTTGATCTGTTACAAACTCCAGAAAGTCTAGAAAGTTAGTCAAACATGATCTACCTGAGCATCGCTGATTAACCCCTCCCTAGCTAGATGTTGGCAAATCCCTTTTTTAACTATTTTCTCAAGAATTTTACAGACTACAGGAGTTAGGCTAACCGGTCTAAAGTTATTTGGATCCTCTTTACTACCCTTCTTGAAAATGGAGACTACATTCGCTCTCTTACATACATTGGAAAGGAGAAGAGTCAGAGGGGAATTGATTGAAGTCTTCAAATGGGTAAAAGGATATAATAAAGGGGATCTGGGTAAGGTTCTTATACTTAGTGAACATGACAGGACACGTAGCAATGGGTTTAAGCTTGATAAGTATAGGTTTAGGAAGGAGATTGGGAGGAATTGGTTTACAAATCGTGTGGTAGATGAATGGAATAGGCCCACTAGACATGTGATAGAAGCCTCCTCTCTGGGTAGTTTTAAGAATAGATTAGATAAATATATGGATGAAGCTGCTAGATGGTACTGACTTTTTTTTTATGTACATATGTATATATTTTTCTAAGGAGTGGGGAGATTATATTTTGCGGTTGCATGAATGGACATAATCCTCTGGATGCATTTTATGTATATTGTAGATTAGATCTGACGAACTCCTGTAAAGGGTGACAATGTTGATGACTTTTCTCTGGTAAGAAATCTTTTGTGTGTTGAATGGAACAGGAGCTGTTAAGTGTAGGCCATGAATGGTGTTTTGCAGTCTCCTTCTTTTCTTATGTTCTTCCAATCATCGGGTATTTCTCCATATTCCAGTGACATAGTATATAACTTCTCCAGAGCTATTGAGATACTTTCTACCCCTTCTTTAAGTATCCTAGTATGAATATTATCAGCTCCAGAGGCCTTGGTAGTATCTAACTCATCTATTAGTCGTTTTATCATCCTCCGATCCACACTAATGTTAGTAAACACCTCTTTCCCTGACCCATGAGTACTATACATAAGACTATTTAGTTTCTCCTTTGTAAATACTGATGCAAAATGACCATTTAGTACCTCAACTATTTCCTCATCAGTTTCTCTCACAACCCCTTCATATTTGATAGGTCCTATTTTAATTCTGCCAGACTTGTTATTAATTTTATAGTAACTAAAGAACTTTCTAGGATCTTTGTTGCTATCCTGAGCTAACTTAATTTCTGATACCCTTTTGTTCTTCTTTATAATCTTATTTAACTCATTCCTAGCCATTCTATAATCACTTAAATTTTGAATATTATTTTCTACCTGTAATTTTTTGTATGCCCTTTTCTTCTCTGAAATTTTTCTAACTATCTCCTGATTCCACCAAAATGGTTTCCTACTTTTGTTCCTAATGGCCTTCATTGGGATACATTGTTCTTGGACTACATTTATTATATGCTTGAAAGTATCCCACATCCCATAAGCATTTTTACCTCTGAATTCTACATCCCAGTCTACCAAATTTAGCAAGCTTCGAAGTTTTACATAATCTCCCTTATGAAAATTTGGAACTTTTTCAGCATTCTCAGTTATTTTACCCTTCTCAATACCCAAGTTAAAACAAACTATCTGATGGTCACTATTTCCCAATGCTTCCCCAACAGTCAATTCTTGAACCAAATGATCACTGTTAGAAAGTACTAAATCTAATATATTGTCCCCCCTCGTTGGCTCATTAACAAATTGATTCAAAAAATTATCCTCAAAGCATTCTATGAACCTGCCACTTGTTCTATCCCTACCTAGCATATTTTCCCAGTCCACAGAGTTTAAGTTGAAGTCCCCAATAATAACTGCATCTGTTTCACATCCCTTACTTATTTGCCTTATCATTAGTTCATCCATATCATCAGTCTGCCCAGGTGGCCTGTAAAAAGCTCCCAAATGCACCATTCTATTTTTACTGAACCTAATATCTATCCAAAGTGACTCAACTCCATCCTGCTTTATTGAAGTATTTAAACTTGAAACAATGTTGTTTTTTATATAGATAATTATTCCTCCACCAATCCTACCTGTCCTTTGACTAATGTACATATTATAGCCCTGAAAATCAAATTCACTTATAGTGTCACTAAATTCTATTTCATTAACCCATGATTCAGTAACGCATAATATATCTATATCCTCATTGCTAATATAACTAAATAGCTCAGGTAGATCATGTTTGACTAACTTACTAGACTTTCTGGAGTTTGTAACAGATCAAGTAGATAAGGGAGAGAATGTAGATATAATTTACTTAGATTTTAGTAAAGCATTTGATAAGGTACCACACAGGAGACTAGTTCATAAATTAAAAATGATTGGGATATGTGGGGGTGTTTCAAATTGGATAGCTGAGTGGCTGAAAGACAGGAAGCAAAGGGTAGTGCTAAATGGTGTAAAGTCAGAGTGGAGGGATGTTATCAGTGGGGTTCCTCAGGGATCAGTTCTCGGTCCATTATTATTTGTCATCTATATAAACGATCTTGGGGAGGCAGTTAATAATAAAGTGTCAATTTTTGCGGATGATACCAAATTAGCAGCTGTAGTTAAAGATATTGATGATAATTTTAAAGTGCAGGGGGATTTAAATAAATTGTTATCCTGGGCACATAAGTGGCAAATGACTTTCAACCTTGATAAGTGCAAAGTTATTAACATGGGAAAAGATAATAGAGAATTTAACTATGAAATGGATGGGCATTGGCTGAGCTCAGTAGAGGATGAGAAAGATCTAGGAGTAGTAATAGATAAGTCATTAAGGTTTTCTAAGCAGTGTATTGAAGCAAGAAATAGGGCAAATAGAGTGCTGGGTTTTATTAAGAGAAATGTCAGTTACAAAAGTAAGGAGGTTATTCTTAAACTCTATAACTCTTATGTTAGGCCACATCTAGAGTACTGTATACAGGCATGGTCCCCACATTTTAGACACGATATTAACCTTCTTGAGTCAGTGCAACGGAGGGCAACAAAGATTATTCCTTCCCTGAGGCACCTTGAATATGAAGATAGACTGAGGGTATTAAATATGTTCTCGTTCGAAAGGAGGTGTGTGAGAGGGGATATGATTGAGCTCTTTAAAATTTTTTCCGGGATAGATAAATTGGATGTTAGCAAGTTTTTTGAGTTAGATGATGGAAATCGGACTAGAGGTCACCACTTGAAAATTAAAAAGCAAGGGTGTAGGTTGGATTTAAGAAAATATTTTTTCACCAATAGAGTGGTAGACTTCTGGAACAAATTTCCGCCGAGGGTAGTAGGTAGTCCAAATCTAAATGTATTTAAGAGTAGGTTGGATGAGTTTATGGGAAGGGAAGGTTGTGATGGTTCCTAAGTTTTGTATATATTAATATTGTTTGTATATATCTATAGCTGCATGATTTAGTTCTTGACAAGCCTTGATTGGTGATACCCTTGTTTCTGGATGCAATCCTCTGGATGTAGTTTTCCTGGGAGTTTGGGTGCCTTGAAAAAGAGGCCGCTTGACTCGGATGACCTATGATGAGCCCTTGTGGCTTTTGTCATCCGTTATATTATATTGTGGGGGACTTTGCTTTTGTCTTCCCCTGGTGATGGTGCTTTTTGTGGGTGAGTTTTGACGGAGGCGGATGACCTTTGATAGGCCCTTGTGGCTTTTGTCATCCGTGTAATTATGTTATGTTATGTTAACCCTAAAGCACTTCCATTAGCCTGCCTACCTTCTACAAATCTGTGTTTGCTTCCTTTCCCTGCCTCACTTTGAGCCATTAAATTTCCCTGACCACTATCAAAACCTAGTTTCCCGCCTCTAAAGACCTAATAACACTATCTAACACATGGATGCATTAGGAGGACATTATGATAAATTAGAAAACATCACATATGAAATGCAACTAATTAATGTTAACAAAGAGGAATTAATTAAATATCTCAGCAAAATCAAAAACAGAAAAAACCTTGTCCTGATGGCCTGAAAGAAAAATTCTTCAAATGGATGAGTGAGAGGGAGAGTTGCTTAGAGGAGCTAAGGGTTGCAATAAATGAAGTAGTAGTCAGGATGGAACCACCTCAACCAAGGCAAAACGGCCACCCGCCTCCACTGAGTTGGTAGACACAAGATGCAACACCCCTGAAGTTGGTTGCCAGGCCATCTTCCGGGGTTCCTAAAGCTGCTCCCCGGAAGGAGGACAGCAAGAAAGGAGCTTCGGCTCCTTCCCACATGGCTAGCGGTGGTCTGGGTGGCTCGGAGATGGTAGATCCTAGAAAAGACGGCCCCCCGCCCCTGAAGCCCCCCCCCCCCCCCCCGCTAGGTTTCGAGGCAGAGGGAGGAAAAATACTTGCATGGCGAGCCCAACCTCTCCCAATAAGTCCTTGAAGGCTTCAGTGCATTGTCCAGCCAACAGCGCCCGGGGTTCTGCCTCCAGGAAGAGAACGGCCATTCCTGTGAGGGTCTTCTGTTTGAAGAGGGCCCCCGCATCTCCGAGCTAGGCCTGGAGGGCATATTCCTTCAATGGAATTGCCGTGGACTCCGGGCCAACTGGGAGGATCTACGGAGGCTCATCTTGTCTCGTTTCCCGTTAGATATTTATCTGCAGGAGACCATGCTAGGTGCGTGCCCCCTGCCCACCCTTCCGGAGTATAAAGGTTTTGCGACTCCACCACCATGGGATGGGGACCGGGCTGGGGAATGCACACTTTACACCCTGCATGATTTCTCCGTTCTTTTCACTTTAGATACCTCTGTGGTGGAGTGAATGTGAGTGTGTGTGTGAAGGGCCATTCTCCCACCCTTTTTTCTAATACTCTCTTCCTCCCTCTGTGCGAACGGGTGCGTGTGAATAACGAATTTAAATTTTGTTTTATTTTTTTTTTAATTTTTATTGATGTTTGTATTCTCTTTTCAGAGATTATATTTTAAAAAAAAATCTTTTAGCAAATATAAATATAAGAATAAATATTTAAAGAATTGTTAAAGCTGTAAATTAGAATTGGTTGTGCGCACTTCGATGTACACTTAGAGAGTGGAAGCTTGGACGGATGCCAGCGGGATTCTCTAAGTGAGTGCTCCGCCCAGCCCTGAGACAGAGGGCTTTCATACCTCGCTTGCCACCTGCATTGGCTGACGAGCGTACCCCCCTTTTATTTGATAAGTGCAAAGTTATTAACATGGGAAAAGATAATAGAGAATTTAACTACGAAATGGATGGGCATTGGCTGAGCTCAGTAGAGGATGAGAAAGATCTAGGAGTAGTGATAGATAAGTCATTAAGGTTTTCTAAGCAGTGTATTGAAGCAAGAAATAGGGCAAATAGAGTGCTGGGTTTTATTAAGAGAAATGTCAGTTACAAAAGTAAGGAGGTTATTCTTAAACTCTATAACTCTTATGTTAGGCAATATGTAGAGTACTGTATACAGGCATGGTCCCCACATTTTAGACACGATATTAACCTTCTCGAGTCATTACAACGGAGGGCAACAAAGATTATTCCTTTCCTGAGGCACCTTGAATATATAGATGGACTGAGGGTATTAAATATGTTCTCGTTCGAAAGGGAGCTCTTCAAATTTTTTTCCAGCATAGATAAATTGGATGTTAGCAAGTTTTTTGAGTTAGATGATGGAAATCGGACTAGAGGTCACCACTTGAAAATTAAAAAGCAAGGGTGTAGGTTGGATTTAAGAAAATATTTTTTCACCAATAGAGTGGTAGACTTCTGGAACAAATTTCCGCCGAGGGTAGTAGGTAGTCCATATCTAAATGTATTTAAGAGTAGGTTGGATGAGTTTATGGGGAGGGAAGGTTGTGATGGTTCCTAAGTTTTGTATATATTAATATTGTTTGTATATATCTATAGCTGCATGATTTAGTTCATGACAAGCCTTGATTGGTGATACCCTTGTTTGTGGATGCAATCCTCTGGATGTAGTTTTCCTGGGAGTTTGGGTGCCTTAAAAAAGAGGCCATTTAACTCGGATGACCTATGATGAGCCCTTGTGGCTTTTGTCGTTATATTATATTGTGGGGGACTTTGATTTTGTCTTCCCATGTGATGGTGCTTTTTGTGGGTGGGTTTTGACGGAGGCGGATGACCTTTGATAGGCCCTTGTGGCTTTTGTCATCCGTGAAATTATGTTATGGCCTACTACCAGTTGGCTGTCTGGCTTTGTTCTGGAAGGTTGTCTTACAGGAAGCTCCTGATTCTCATTGTAAGATTGGGATATAATACTGATTTGGGTGTGTAGTTTTTCTTGTATTTATTTAATACACCAATCACTGTAATAAATACATTAGTGATTAATACTTTTGGGGAAGATATCTGGCAGCAATCCTGAGCAAGAATTTTTGGGGGTGAGTGTTAACTTTTTCCTTAGTAAATTTCTGAGAGTATGGCTTTTTGTATAGATGGTGAGAGCATGCCGTTTGAAAGTAGTGTGTATGTGGTGTGTGATGCATGTGGAGTTGAAAGGAGAGTGAATGTAACTGAATGCCGTGTGTGTTTTCTGGAAGGGGAGGTTAGGAGGTTGAGTGGGGAATGTAAGAGGTTGAATGATTTGGTGTTTGAGGTGAGAAGAGATGCAAGTGTGCGATTGAAGGGTGAGATTAGTGCTAAGAGGGTGGAAGATAGGGCTAGGACTGGGAACAGTGTGGAAGTTGTGAGTGATGATGAATGGTGGGTGAAAATGGATAGGATAGACAAGTTAGGACAGGTTAGGTGTGTGAATGAGAGAGACATGGAACCTGTTAGGTTGACTAACAGATTCAATGTCCTGAGAGAGGAAGAGTGTGAAAGTGATTTGCCTGGTGTGATTGTGGATGAAAGCAGGATGGGTGGTAGTGTGACTGAGAGCAGGAGGGAGGGTAATATTAGGCCAAGACAGAATAGGAGAATGACTGAGGTGCTAGTGATGGGTGACTCTCAGATTAGGTATTTAGATAGGAAGTTGAGTGATAGCAAGTGAAAGGGAATGAGAGTTTGTCTGCCGGGTGCTGGTGTAAGTGATGTTTGTGAGAGGTATGATAGGCTGGTTTCTGGGTGTGACAGGGATGCAGTTGTGATTACGCATGTGGGGGTGAATGGTGTAAAGAAGGTGGGTACATGTGAGTTACGTGAGCAGTATAAAAGGTTAGTTGAAAGGATGAGTAAAAGCAGGGTAAAAGGTGTTGTTTCTGGTGTGCTTCCGAGATTGGATGTGGGGGTAGAATGGTTGTCGCGTGCAATTGGTTTGAATGAATTTGTAAAAGGACTGTGTGAGGAGTTAGGATTGGTGTTTGTAGATGTCTGGGGAGGGTTTTACGGGAATAGGAGGTTGTATGCGATGGATGGGCTCCATCTTAGTCGGGCAGGTGTTGAGGTTCTATGGGGGGAGCTGGATAGTGTGATTAGGTCCTTATGGGTGGGAAACTAGAAGCTGTTAGAGGTAAGGGAATAACAGGAATAGAGATCAGGTGTAGGAAATGGAAGGGATGCAGAGATAGAGGAGTAGCTAGGGGAGAGGGCATACTGATGCGTTATAGGGGGACTAATGCACAAGTGAATGAGCAGATAACTAGGAATAAAAAAGCACAATGCAATGAAGATGGGAATAATAAAAAAAACTTAAAAATATACTACACAAATGGTCGGAGTATAAGGAATAAGATAGATCTCTTAAGAGCGTTAGCGAGTGAAGAGAATTTTGATTTAATTGCAATAACAGAGTCATGGCTTGATTTGGCAGGTAATCACTTTAAACCTGAGGTTGAGATTGAGGGCTTTAACATGTTCCATACAGATAGGAATAGGAAGAGAGGAGGAGGGGTTATTATTTATATTAAAGATAATCTCCAGTGTTGTGTAAACAGTACAATTAAATTAGATGATAACACAGAGTCATTATGGCTAAATGTAAAGGAAGGTAAAAACAAGCTTGTCATAGGATTAACATAACATAACATAACATAATTACACGGATGACAAAAGCCACAAGGGCCTATCAAAGGTCATCCGCCTCCGTCAAAACCCACCCACAAAAAGCACCATCACCAGGGGAAGACAAAATCAAAGTCCCCCACAATATAATATAACGGATGACAAAAGCCACAAGGGCTCATCATAGGTCATCCGAGTCAAGCGGCCTCTTTTTCAAGGCACCCAAACTCCCAGGAAAACTGCATCCAGAAACAAGGGTATCACCAATCAAGGCTTGTCAAGAACTAAATCATGCAGCTATAGATATATACAAACAATATTAATATATACAAAACTTAGGAACCATCACAACCTTCCCTTCCCATAAACTCATCCAACCTACTCTTAAATACATTTAGATTTGGACTACCTACTACCCTCTGCGGCAATTTGTTCCAGAAGTCTACCACTCTATTGGTGAAAAAATATTTTCTTAAATCCAACCTACACCCTTGCTTTTTAATTTTCAAGTGGTGACCTCTAGTCCGATTTCCATCATCTAACTCAAAAAACTTGCTAACATCCAATTTATCTATCCCGGAAAAAATTTTAAACAGCTCAATCATATCCCCTCTCACACACCTCCTTTCGAACAAGAACATATTTAATACCCTCAGTCTGTCTTCATATTCAAGGTGCCTCAGGGAAGGAATAATCTTTGTTGCCCTCCGTTGCACTGACTCAAGAAGGTTAATATCGTGTCTAAAATGTGGGGACCATGCCTGTATACAGTACTCTAGATGTGGCCTAACATAAGAGTTATAGAGTTTAAGAATAACCTCCTTACTTTTGTAACTGACATTTCTCTTAATAAAACCCAGCACTCTATTTGCCCTATTTCTTGCTTCAATACACTGCTTAGAAAACCTTAATGACTTATCTATTACTACTCCTAGATCTTTCTCATCCTCTACTGAGCTGAGCCAATGCCCATCCATTTCATAGTTAAATTCTCTATTATCTTTTCCCATGTTAATAACTTTGCACTTATCAAGGTTGAAAGTCATTTGCCACTTATGTGCCCAGGATAACAATTTATTTAAGTCCCCCTGCACTTTAAAATTATCATCAATATCTTTAACTACAGCTGCTAATTTGGTATCATCGGCAAAAATTGACACTTTATTATTAACTGCCTCCCCAAGATCGTTTATATAGATGACAAATAATAATGGACCGAGAACTGATCCCTGAGGAACCCCACTGATAACATCCCTCCACTCTGACTTTACACCATTTAGCACTACCCTTTGCTTCCTGTCTTTCAGCCACTCAGCTATCCAATTTGAAACACCCCCACATATCCCAATCATTTTTAATTTATGAACTAGTCTCCTGTGTGGTACCTTATCAAATGCTTTACTAAAATCTCAGTAAATTATATCTACATTCTCTCCCTTATCTACTTGATCTGTTACAAACTCCAGAAAGTCTAGTAAGTTAGTCAAACATGATCTACCTGATCTAAACCCATGCTGAGCATCGCTGATTAACCCCTCCCTCTCTAGATGTTGGCAAATGCCTTTTTTAACTATTTTCTCAAGAATTTTACAGACTACAGGAGTTAGGCTAACCGTTCTAAAGTTATTTGGATCCTCTTTACTACCCTTCTTGAAAATGGGGACTACATTCGCTCTCTTCCAATCATCGGGTATTTCTCCATATTCCAATGACCTAGTATATAACTTGTCCAGAGCTATTGAGATACTTTCTACCCCTTCTTTAAGTATCCTAGAATGAATATTATCAGGGCCGGAGGCCTTGGTAGTATCTAAATCACCTATTAGTCCTTTTATCATCCTCCGATCCACACAAATGTTAGTAAACACCTCTTTTCCTGACCTATGAGTACTATACATAGGACTATTTAGTTTCTCTTTTGTAAATACTGATGCAAAATGACCATTTAATACCTCAACTATTTCCTCATCAGTTTCTCTCACAACCCCTTCATATTTGATAGGTCCTATTTTAACTCTGCCAGACTTGTTATTAATTTTATAGTAACTAAAGAACTTTCTAGGATCTTTGTTGCTATCCTGAGCTAATTTAATTTCTGACACCCTTTTGTTCTTCTTTATAATCTTATTTAACTCATTCCTAGCCATTCTATAATCACTTAAATTTTGAATATTATTTTGTACCTGTAATTTTTTATATGCCCTTTTCTTCTCTGAAATTTTTCTAGCTATCTCCTGATTCCACCATAATGGTTTCCTACTTTTGTTCCTAATGGCCTTCATTGGGATACATTGTTCTTGGACTACATTTATTATATGCTTGAAAGTATCCCACATCCCATAAGCATTTTTACCTCTGAATTCTATATCCCAGTCTACCAAATTTAGCAAGCTTCGAAGTTTTACATAATCTCCCTTATGAAAATTTGGAACTTTTTCAGCATTCTCAGTTATTTTACCCTTCTCAATTCCCAAGTTAAAACGAACTATCTGATGGTCACTATTTCCCAATGCTTCCCCAACAGTCAATTCTTGAACTAAATGATCACTGTTAGAAAGTTGGCTCATTAACAAATTGATTCAAAAAATTATCCTCAAAGCATTCTATGAACCTGCCACTTGTTCTATCCCTACCTATCATATTTTCCCAGTCCACAGAGTTTAAGTTGAAGTCCCCAATAATAACTGCATCTGTTTCACATCCCTTACTTATTTCCCTTATCATTAGTTCATCTATATCATCTATTATACAGACCACCAAATCTTAGTAAGGAAGCTTCAAATCTTCTGTGGCAGAAGATTGAACGGGCATGTAGAAGTAAGCATGTGTGTATAATGGGCGATTTTAATTACAGAAATATAGACTGGGAAGCTCTTGTGGGTGATCAGGAGGCTGAGGAATTTTTGAATGTTGTCCAAGATAATTTTCTGAGGCAGATTATTAATGAACCCACTAGAGGTAATAATATACTGGATTTAGTTCTGACAAATAGGGAAGAAGTTATTAAGGATACTGAGATTGGAGGAAATTTGGGTAATAGTGACCATTGTGAAATTAGATGAAATGGAATGGTATTGATAGTAGCATGAACAATGTTAAAATTCCTGACTTTAGAAGAGCAAATTATAATGGGCTAAGGACTTACCTGGAGGCAGTTGTACAGAAACCAGGCAATGAAATCAATTCAGGAATAGATTCAATGATATCAGTTAAGAGACAATAATCACCAGGAGGAAGAGATTACAATTGAAGAGGAGTATGAAAGAATAATTGAGCAATTAATTACAGGTCAGATGATTAACATTCCATATAAGGAGATTAGGACTAAAAATAATGACCCAAAATGGATGACGGATAAAATTAAGCATTATATTGGCATTAAAAAGGGCATTTATAGGAAAATAAAAAATGGAGAGGATCACTTAAGGCAGAGATATAATGAACTAGCAAGAGATGTTAAAAAGTTAGTTAGAGTAGCAAGGAGAAATTATGAAATTAAAGTGGCAAATAGGGCAAGGGAAGATCCTAAAAGTTTTTATCAATTATACAAAACTAAGGCTAGAGATAAAATAGGCCCACTTATAGATTCCAATGGAGAATTAGTGAGTGATAGGGACTCAATGGCTGGAATGCTAAATGACTTTTTTCTCTCAGTACTTACACAGGAGGATACTCTAAATATACCTGAAGTGTCAATGATCTTTCGGGGTAATGATGAAGAGAAATTAAAGGATATCTTGATCACAAAGGAGATAGTGACAAAGGAAATTGATAAAATCAAAAGTAGTAAAGCACCCGGTCCTGATGAGGTCTTTCCTAGAATTTTGAAAGAATGTAAGGATGTGTTAAGTGAGCCCCTAGCATGCATCTTTAGAAAATCATTGGACAGTGGCATTGTGCCAGTGGCATGGAAGAAAGCCAATGTGATACCGATATTTAAGAAAGGGGATAAAACAAATATGTCTAATTACAGACCAGTAAGTTTGACATCAGTGGTAGGGAAAATGATGGAATCTATTATAGCAAGGAATATTAGAGATCACTTGGATAAGCATAAGTTGATAAAAGAATCGCAGCATGGCTTTAGTAAGGGTAAATCCTGCCTGACTAATTTGCTGTCTTTTTATAGTAAGGTGTATGAAGCAGCAGATAATGATGAAAACTATGATATTTTATACTTGGACTTTAGTAAGGCTTTTGATCGAGTGCCACACTTACGGCTTCTGAGCAAAGTTAAAGCACACGGGATCGATGGCATTATATTTAGGTGGATTCAGTCATGGCTTGGTGACAGACAGCAAAGAGTTAGTATAGATGGAGTTAAATCTGAGTGGGGGTGTGTTAGCAGTGGAGTTCCGCAAGGATCTGTTTTGGGTCCCTTGCTATTCTTAATTTATATTAATGATCTTGACATAGGTATAAGTAGTGACCTGAGTAAATTTGCTGATGATACTAAGCTAGGTAGGGCCATTAGGGCTGATTCTGATGTTGTTGTAATGCAGGAGGAATTGACCATTCTGTCCAATTGGGCCGAGAAATGGCAAATGAAGTTTAACATAGACAAATGTAGTGTACTTAGTATAGGTAGAAATAATCCATTGAATAGTTATAAATTAAATGGGACAATTTTAGGGAGGACCGATTGTGAGAGGGACTTGGGTATTTTGGTAATTTCAGACCTTCGTCCTAGAAAGCAATGCCTAAATGCTAAGAATAAAGCTAATAGGATATTAGGATTCATTAGGAGTGTAAGCAATAAGAGTGCTGAAGTCATTCTAAAACTGTATCTGGCGCTAGTTAGGCCTCATCTAGACATAACATAACATAACATATAACATAATTTCACAGATGACAAAAGCCACAAGGGCCTATCAAAGGTCATCCGCCTCCGTCAAAACCCACCTACAAAAAGCACCATCACATGGGAAGACAAAATCAAAGTCCCCCACAATATAATATAACATGACAAAAGTCACAACGGCTCATCATAGGTCATCCGAGTCAAACAGCCTCTTTTTTAAGGCACCCAAACTCCAAGGAAAACTACATCCAGAGGATTGCGTCCACAAACAAGGGTATCACCAATCAAGGCTTGTCAAGAACTAAATCATGCAGCTATAGATATATACAAACAATATTAATATATACAAAACTTAGGAACCATCACAACCTTCCCTCCCCATAATAGAAAGATCTAGGAGTAGTAATAAGTTGGCTGTCTGGCTTTGTTCTGGAAGGTTGTCTTACAGGAAGCTCCTGATTCTCATTGTAAGATTGGGATATAATACTGATTCGGGTGTGTAGTTTTTCTTTTATTTATTTAATACATCAATCACTGTGTAATAAATACATTAGTGATTAATACTTTTGGGGAAGATAACTGGCAGCAATCCTGAGCAAGAATTTTTTTGGTGAGTGTTAACTTTGTCCTTAGTAAATTTCTGAGAGTATGGCTGTTTGTATAGAGGGTGAGAGCATGCCGTTTGAAAGTAGTGTGTATGTGGTGTGTGATGCATGTGGAGTTGAAAGGAGAGTGAATATAACTGAATGCCGTGTGTGTTTTCTAGAAGGGGAGGTTAGGAGGTTGAGTAGGGAATGTAAGAGGTTGAATGATTTGGTGTTTGAGGGGAGAAGAGATGCAAGTGTGTGATTTAAGGGTGAGATTAGTGCTAAGAGGGTGGAAGAGAGGGCTAGGACTGGGAACAGTGTGGAAGTTGTGAGTGATGATGAATGGTGGGTGAAAATGGATAGGATAGATAAGTTAGGACAGATTAGGTGTTTGAAATGGAAGGACATAGAACCTGTTAGGTTGATTAACAGATTCAATGTCCTGAGAGAGGAAGAGTGTGAAAGTGATTTGCCTGGTGTGATTGTGGATGAAAGCAGGATGGGTGGTAGTGTGACTGAGAACAGGAGGGAGGGTAATGTTAGGCCAAAACAATAGGAGAATGACTGAGGTGCTAGTGATGGGTGACTCTCAGATTAGGTATTTAGATAGGAAGTTGAGTGTTAGCAAGTGAAAGGGAATGAGAGTTTGTCTGCCGGGTGCTGGTGTAAGTGATGTTTGTGAGAGGTATGATAGGCTGGTTTCTGGGTGTGAGAGGGATGCAGTTGTGATTACAGATGTAAAGAAGCTGCAGTGCAATTTTGGTCACCATATTATAGGAAGGATATTGATTTGCTTGAGTCTGTGCAGAGAAGGATGACAGATGATTGGTGGGCTAAAGAACTTACCTTATGGTGAAAGGCTCAGAAAACTAAATCTACATACATTGGAAAGGAGAAGAGTCAGAGGGGAATTGATTGAAGTCTTCAAATGGGAAAAGGATATAATAAAGGGGATCTGGGTAAGTTTCTTATATTTAATGAACATGACAGGACACGTAGCAATGGGTTTAAGCTTGATAAGTATAGGTTTAGGAAGGAGATTGAGAGGAATTGGTTTACAAATTGTGTGGTAGATGAATGGAATAGGCTCACTAGACATGTGATAGAAGCCTCCTCTCTGTGTAGTTTTAAAGAATAGATTAGATAAATTTATGGATGAAGCTGCTAGATGGGACTGACTTTTTTATGTACATATGTATATATTTTTCTAAGGAGTGGGGAGATTATATTTTGCGGTTGCATGAATGGACATAATCCTCTGGATGCATTTTATGTATATTGTAGATTAGATCTGACGAACTCCTGTAAAGGGTGACAATGTTGATAACTTTTCTCTGGTAAGAAATCTTTTGTGTGTTGACTGGAACAGGAGCTGCCAAGTGTAGGCCATGAATGGTCTTTTGCAGTCTCCTTCTTTTCTTATGTTCTTATCTCATTTGAGGAGTTTAAGTCGGTAGAGGAGGCCGTTGAGTTCTTCTCCAGCAACCTCATTGCTATCGGCATGACTACTATTCCCAGAATGTCTGGCCATTTTGCATGCCAACCACTCTGTGGTGGTCGGCCTAATGTGAAACGGCCCTAAAACAGAAGCACTGTGTCTACATGCGCTATAAGCGCCGCCGAATGATTTCACTGTTGGTGAATTTCGGCGGGCTAGGTTCCGGTATATTTCAAAGCATTCCCACCGCTCTTCTTGGCGGGCATACATGTCTTCGCTTAATGGGAAGACCCCTCTAGCAGAGGGGTCCCCTCCCGTTCGCCAGGAGAATGGGACCACAATCTCGAACCCCGCATCTGTGGCGGAATCTTTCACAATAATTCTTTGGCCAGGATACTGCTCCACCAGCATTTAATGCACAGTGTAATGTCACAGAAGGCCATCAACTGGACTTTACCGCCAGGAGAGCCTTTTTTCTAGACAGTGGAGGCCATCTGTCATCCTCACAGTACGGCTTACGCAAGTTCCAGTCCATGTCAGATGCTCAGCTCCAACTGGAAACTTCCACCTGCGAGGCCTTCCTTCATAGACAGCACTATGCCACAGTTTTTTTATCTGAAGAACACCTATGATACCGCATGACGATACGGTATCATGGAGATTCTCCACATGATAGGGGCGAAGGGATGCCTCCCAATGTTTATATCTGAATTTTTGCGAGATCGTTGATTCTGCCTATGGGTGGGGGCAGCCCTCTCTGGCCCAATGGAGCAGGAAGAGGGTGTCCCCCAGGGAAGTATCCTCAGTGTCACACTTTTTGCCATGAGCATCACCTCGGTGCTGCCAGAAGATGTTCTCACTACACTCTACATGGATGACCTTTCAATCTCTTTTGGCGCGGCACAGATGCCAACTCTGGAGTATCGACAGCAACAGGCATTGAAGCGCATAGGTTTCGGTTTTCCTTGGCCAAGACTAAGGTGGTGCACTTATGCCACCATCCACGGCTCCACCTTAAACCAGACTTGTTTCTTAATGGGGTACGCCTGGAAGTGGTTGAATCGCACCATTTCCTTGGTCTTGTATTTGACCGATGCCTCACCTGGGAGGCTCATATTCGCAGCCTTAGGGTCTCTTGTACCCATGCCATGGATATTCTCCATTCTGTGATGTTCAGCAGTGATAGGGTTACTGCCTTACTTTTTTATCGATCCTTTGTTCGTTCGAAGCTTGATTACAGATGCGAGTTTTATGCATCTGCAGCTGAGCACATATTACTGAAGGTGGACTTAATCCACCACACCAGCCTTTGCCTGGCGACCGGTGCTTTCCGCACTTCACCCATTGAGAGTCTACTAGTTGATGCTAAAGAGATGCCACTCACTCTACCCTATGCCGCCGAGATACACCCGTCATACCCTAAGCCCTTTGGGACAGGAAACTTCTTCAAGAGCTAGGTATAGCTCTCGGGCCAGTGATGCCCCTTGTTCTGCCCATGCTGCCACCCTGGAGGCTACCACATTTGGCTATTTGTCACCATGCCTCTGCTCCCAAAGCTTGTACAGCGCTGGGAGTTTTGTGTTTGACCTTTTTAGAGCACACCGCATGTCATGTTGGAACCGTGCCAGTGTATACAGATGGCTCCCAGTCCCAAGATTGGGTCGGCTTCCACGCCGTATCTCCTCTGTTTGAAGTCAGTGGGGCTCTGCTTGGCGCTGCATCTGTCTTCACAGGTGAGCTGGGGGCATGGGAGATTACATGATGTGCCCAGTTCGGAGATCGGATTGTGATCTATAGGGACTCACAAAGCGCCCTGAGTGCTATCGGGGCATTGGAATCTCTGCATCCCCTGGTTCGCGATATCCGTGATGCCACAGTTTTGGCAAGCCGGGCGGATGTCAAGATTATCTTCTGCTGGGTTCCTGGTCATGTAGGAATTACAGGGAACGAGGGTGCCAAAGAGTCTGCAAGGACTGCGACCGGACCAGCGTTTCACTCTTCCTCACATCAACTATATGGGCAGCTCTTCAGGCTGCCTGGCAAAGAAGATGGGAGATGGTCGAAGGGGACTTAAAGTTGTGTGCCATTGCACTTCAACTGTTCCCATGGACCTACCCCCCCAATGCTGCTAAGGCTTCAGGTTGCTTTCTGTCATCTCCAAATTGGGCACACTCACGGGACGCACCGCCATTTGATGGAGCACTCACCAGCGCCCTACTGTGAAGACTGCATTGTCCGCCAGACTGTTAGGCACATTCTTTTGAATGTCCCAGTCTAGGCGATCTCCACGCACATTACCTCTCCTGGTACCGGTTTGGGCGGAATAGTTACCACTTGTCCCTTGTACTCGGGACGAGTTTGTGCACATTGACTGGTGGACTTATAGACTTTTGGGGAAAGGCCGGCCTTCTCCCCTTTATTTAACTGGGTTTTATTTTTTGTTATAGTTGTTTTCTTCGTAGGTCGCACACTCCTGCGCTGGGGGGAGGGGGACCTTCCCCCTTTTTATTGTTGTGTTTTCATATTCTTATTTTAAAGTAGCCTAGTCCTAGCCTGTCGGGATTGCAGCGACTTATGCCCAAGTTGGCAGTCGCCAGATATGCTCCTAAAAAAAATAAAATGCACATTATCCACAAAGACAGAAGAGAAATACTCTGCCAGGTGATTATCCATAGAGGCATTATCATTAACCCAACAACCATTAATTAAGAGAGGACCTCAGAGGGATTGTCAACTTTTTTATTTCTAAGGTAACCATGAATTCTTTTTAGGGTCAACACATGAGAGGAGAGACTCTTCATAAATAGAAACAGCTTGCAGTATGTTTCTTTTATACAGATATTTAGGTCTCTGAATTGCAACCAAGCTTGAACCGTAGGTGGGGCTCTACAGCCAAAGTGGCTTCTAAGACGTTTGTACCTTTTCCAAGATGCACTTTTCTGCACAACAATTACACCAGATATGGAACTAGACCAAGGAGGGTTTGTAATCTTTGGATGTTTTTTCAAAGAAACAAATTCATTAAATGCAGAGTGAAGAACTGACAAGAATCTATCATAGCACATCTCAATGTCACAATCGAAAAATTCAGAATCCCATTCAACAAGTGAAAGAAAGTCATTTAGCAATCGATAATTACTATGATACCAATCAAACAGCTTAACAGGGATGTCAGCAATAACATGATTCAAAACTACTGAGCAGCGGAACTCAACATCAATGTATTTGCAGCCAGGGAGATGATCTGTGCAGAAAAGTTCAGATACTTTATCATGGCAGGATGTAAAAACCAAATCTATCACGTTATTAGATCAGATAAACGTGGGGAATATAACCCACTGAGTAAGTCTCAAAAAATTAAACATATCAAGAAATGAACGAGAGAGGGAAGATGAGTCAGAGGCACCAAACCTGACCAGTCTATATTGGGTAGGTTTAAATCACCCATTAAAATCACATCCTTTCCAGTGCAAAAGGAATCCCAGAAGGACAACAACTCTGCATTATCTAGGAGAGAATAACTAGGTGGCCTGTACACTACTATAACATGAAGGTTGAAATCATGAAGCAGAACGCCAAGAGTATTTGGATGAGTATTTAAATTTGGGAGATTTCAAATAATTTATTAATGTAAAGTCCAACACCATGTTTTGGAGAATTAGAGGGCGAGTCATTTCTATAAAACTGATAACGTGGGATAACAACTACAGAAGAATTAATGGATTGTGAGAGGCAAGTTTCAGTAACGCTAACTAAATCAATATTATTAGTGATACAAAAATTATGTACAAAATGAACTTTATTAGACAGACTATTTAAATTAACTAGCCAGAACAAAACAGACAACTACAGGGTTTAAATTCTTGTGGAAAATTTGCCACCCTTGTGCGGACAGAGCCACTGGGAGTGCTGGCCAAGGGTGGAAGAGAAACTGCACTTTGACCCCCAAGGGCTGATCTACCACCAGGCTGATGCCCAGCAGCAGCACGCTCCCTCCTCTCCTTCCTTTCCATCCTCTGTTTATAAGTCAAGTCGCATTTGATATAGATACGACTAAATCTTGTGCCAGCTAAACATTTGGCCTTGAAGACGATAGTTAGGTGTTCTTGGTTTACAATTTTTACTCTAATTAGAGTTTCTTAATTGGGTGTGCCTGGAAGTGGTTGAATCGCACCATTTCCTTGGTCTTGTATTTGACCGATGCCTCACCTGGGAGGCTCATATTCGCAACCTTAGGGTCTCTTGTACCCACATCATGGATATTCTCCGTTCCGTGACGTTTGAAGCTCGACTACAGATGCAAGTTTTATGCATCCGCAGCTGAACATCTATTGCGGAAAGTTGACTCGATCCACCACACTAGCTTTTGCTTGGTGACCGGTGCTTGTCAATGCTGGAGAGATGCCATTATCTATGCACAGTGCATTACTCGCCTGTATGCATGAGCGCAGCATCTCCCTTTGTTGCCAATAGCTCTCAAAGCATCGAAAGCTGACAAGGGTTTAAGGGCTAGGAAACTCCTTCAAGAGCTAGATATAGCTCTCGGGCCGGTGGTGCCCCTGGTTCTGCACAGAACG
The DNA here is from genome assembly GCA_963969495.1 of Ceratothoa steindachneri. Taxonomy (NCBI): domain Eukaryota; kingdom Metazoa; phylum Arthropoda; class Malacostraca; order Isopoda; family Cymothoidae; genus Ceratothoa; species Ceratothoa steindachneri. The sequence continues at coordinate 211,498,966 of OZ018323.1, read as the reverse complement.
GCACTTTGGAGGGTACCACCCTTGGCTATTTATTGCCATGCCTCTGTTCACAAAGCTTGTACAGCGCCAAGAGTATTGCATTCAGCTTTTTTGGAGCACATCTTGTGTCATGCTGGAACTGTGCCAGTGTATACGGGGATGGCATATTGACTGGTGGACTTATAGACTTTTGGGGGGAGGCTGGCCTTCCTTTTATTTAACTTTTTTTTTGTTTTCTTTGTAGGTTGCACATTCCTGCACCGGGGGGACCGCTCCCCAACGCAGGAGCTTGCTTCCTCCTTGTTACGATTTTTCCTTATTATTGTTTTTCATTCTTATTTAAAGTAGCCTAGTGCTAGGTGTCGTGAGTGCGGCAACTTGTGCCCAAGTGGGTAGTTGCCAGATATGCTCTTTAAAAAAAAAGACCCCATGAATGGGACATAATCCTGGAGGCCACCTAGCAACATGAGAGAAAAGCTGGGCTGGCAGCCAAACAGCAAACCTGAATCCACTGCTGTGCAAGCTTTTTCCTCACGCAGAGGAATCTCAAGGAGATGAGGGACATCCTCTCCCAGCTAGTAGCTAAGACCTTCTCCATCTTGCTGAGGTGAGTCATTCCAGCCTAGAGGCTCCTTCAGGGGGTGGAAACAAAGGGGTTCATTCCCTATCTTCCTCTTCCAAACAGAGAAAGAACTAAAGGTTCCTCTCCCTCTGCCATGGCTCCAGATACTGACAGATTCACTGCCATTTTGGCAAGTCACCAGGCCAAGATCCGTGTTTTCAAGCCTACTCAATTCTGAAAACTCTCTCTGGTTTTTGCTCCACTAATGGCAGCAGCATGTTGTTCAAAAGCAACATAATCCATCGGAAGAGACCATTAGCTAGCTTGATTGGTAGAAAGCCAATGGAAACCAGTTTCTCAGGCAGGAGCCTTCTAGCAAATTCGTCAAACCCTTCTGAGGTGACCATGATTAGTGCCCTTCAGACACTTAATGGCTCACTGGCAAGTATGATGCTGCACTCTTCCGTGAAAGGAGTGGTTTATGCCAGGGAACTTGTGGTCTACTCCATAGAAGACATCACCTTAGAGCTGGCTGACCATGGGGTAGTCATGGTTGAATGTGTGATGAGAAAACATCACCCCTACACTCATCACAGCATGACCATTTCTTGTAAGGCAAAAAATGTTTGCCTCCGCCAAGTTGTTAAACTCACAGGAAGCCGTCTTCCAGAGTTCATAAGGCTGCCACCAAAAGGACAGCATGAAATGAGCTTCAGCTCTTACACCCCCACCCAAGGCTGCACTGGGTGACTCAGAGGCAATTGATCCTCCAAAGTTGCCCTACCCGCCAAAGGTTTTGAGGCAGAGGGAGGAAAAATCTTGCATCACAAGCCCAACCTCTCCTGATAAGTGCTCAGAGGTGACAGTGCCCAGAGTTCTACCTTGGGAAAGCGTACTGTCATTCCTACGAGGGTCTTCTCTTTGAACAGGACCCTTGCATCTCCTCCAAACTAGGCCTGGAAGGCATATTCCTTCAATGGAATTGATGCAGACTGAGCCAACTGGTAGGAGCTGTGGAGGCTTGTCTCCTCCCATTCTCTGTTAGCCATTTTTTTGCAGCAGACCATGCTGGGTCTATTATACTTCATGGCAATACAGTATCTTGGAGACTCTCCACACAATGGGGATGCCTCCCAACCATTATTTTTGTATTTCTGCAAGATCGTCAATTGGCATTCTTCATTCTGTGACATTCAACACCTGGAGTGCTAATAAGGCTACTACTGCCTTGCTTTTCTACCTTGTATTGCTGAAAGTGGACTCAATCTACCACAGTGGGCTCTGCCTGATGACCTTTGCCTTCCTCACATCCCCCATTGAGAGTATACTCGTCAATGCTGGGGAGATGTCACTTGATCTGTGCTGTGCACAATGTATTTTGCACCCGTATGCACGAGCCTGGCACCTCTCTCAGTTGCCAATGGTTCTCACTGCATCCGCAGCCAATCTCGATGATGCCTATGCCACTGAGAGATACCAGTCATACCCTAAGCCCTTGGGTTTCAGGCTAGCTCTTGGGGCAGTGTTGCTTCAAGGTGAACCTTCCATTTCCAATTTGATTTGCCTAGTGACAGTAAGAAGAAAATAGACTATCTTCAGAGCTTAAGTAGTCTTGCAAACAATTTCCTGTCAAACAAGTCTTATGCTATTGATAAATAAACATTAATATAAAAATATTTTAGTTGAAAATTCTATTACTTTTTACAAACGGTTAAATTCATATCCAAAGCTCAATTTTAATGTCATATTCTGAATCAATGGATTAAAATTACCTTGGCTAACAATTTTCAGTCTTCTATCTGTGTGTTAAAATGGTGTGACACTGTGAATTAAAACAGCCGTAACTCAGAAATCCTTGGAAATATGATGAAACTTTTTCATTAATCCCCATATAATCCATTTTGTGACATTTTCATCAAATCCAAGATTGTCACCATGGAGCACCTGAGTGATTTGACATGGAATGACCCAGCAGTGCATTGGGGCAAGAAATAAAGCAAATATGATTTGGTTTCTAGAAAAATGTTTGTTACAAAAGTAAGGAAGTTATTCTTTAACTTTATAACTTAAGTATTGTATATGGGCTTGGTTCTCACATTTTAGACCTGATATTAACCTGCAAAAGAGGGTAACAAAGATGATGTATTACCTCAGGCACCTTGCGTATATAGATAGACTGAGGCTATTAAATGTTTCAATTTGAAAGCTATGTGAGAGGGGGATATGATGAGCTTTTTAAAATTTGTTCTGAGATGGATAAATTGGATTTCAGAAAGTTCTTTTGAGTTGGAAGATAGTAATAAGACTAGGGGTACCACTTGAATTTAGAAAACAGGTGTCTACACTGGATGTAAGAAATTATTTTTTCACAAATAGAGTGATTTACCACAGGAGGTAGTAGAGTAGACATTGTAGTGGGTATCAAATAATTAAATTTACTATACAACACATTATAAATATATACAAAACAATCAATCCTATCTTACGAATACTACCAAGCAAAATATTATATACAAAAAGAAGAGATGAATGAGCAAACAAACAAATACACAATGATAGAAAAGAGGCCTAACACACACTGGAAGCATACAAAAAAAAGAAAAGGCCTTTCGTTTACATGTTACCCCCCCAGGGAAAAGTCCTGCCCGCAGTTACTCTTGTGACCAAAATTTGGTGCATGCATCTTAAGGGCCTGGTGCCTCCAAGCTCGATATAATAATGTGATCCGGTCGCGGTATTGAGACTATATAAAACCCTCCATCCAACGAAATGCAAAGTATGGACAATTACATTATTACTCCAAATCATACACTCTCAGCTACTCTTTACAAATTGCAGGATTAAATTTTGGAGTTCTTATCAAAATAATAGAATGGCTTCTGCAAAGGGATAAAACACATTTTAAACAAAATACAGTCTATTATATATTTATATAAATAAAAACATCTCCGCATTCACACACACACACACACGCACAGAGGGTGGGAGAATGGCCCTACAAACTCTCACATTCATTCCACCACAACATCAATACTTTCAAGTGCAGGTTGGGCAAGTATATGGTTAGGGGAGATTAATGATTATTGTGGTTTTTGAGTTTTGTCTTTGGTATGAGTTTTATATACTTTTAATATTGATATTATTGTATACTGTAGTTGTAAGGTATAGCTTTTGATGAACCTTGAATGGTGATAACTTCAAAGTATCAAGATGGACACTATCCTTTGGATGTAGTTTATGGAGGGATGTTGGGGTGGATTTACTTGGATGTCTTAATATGCTTCTTTATTTTTTCTCAAGACACTTCTATTACTACTCCTAAGTCCTTGTCATCATCTACTGAGTTCAGCAAATGCCCATCCAATTTCATCATTATATCTGGGCTTAGCCTCAATCTAAATACTTTGCTTTTGGAACTGTTCCTAATGTATGAATCTTATTCATATCTATCAAAGATAGAACATGCACTAATTTTCTCTTAAGATAAATACATATTTTAGTAGGATAATTTGAATGTATTATTCAAGATATATAAACCACGCTTTTTGTAGAATCAATTTATTGCAGAACTAGTTTTGGTATAAATGGTATACCATCTTTGGTTGTAGATGGTAGCATTTATACTGAAACTATTTATTTGTGCCTTTCCTGGCCAAGGTCCATCCCTTACACAGCAGGTCTTGATGATCTCCATCACAAGAGAGCCACCATTTTATATTGGCACGTTAAATTGATTCTACAAACAGTTGCTGGTGGGATGTTATAATCTTGAATTTAAATTCACACCACCATGAAGTTTTTCATCTTATTGAACTCTTAGAGACTCACAATTCCTTATGGCTTTTCAATCAATTTATATTGGACCAGCTGGAATAATGCTGAATCCTTGTTGCCTAAAACTATTTTATATATATTTCAGATGAACAAAGCCCTTTCTCTCTTTTTATGGAGGAGACCAACTATGAAAGCGTTTCAAAGAGGAATAATGCAAGTTGAGCCTCCATACCTTGATGCAAGTATTAAAAATATTTAACAAGCTTATTTCATGACATGATATGATACCTCCATAGTTTATTTAGTTCTGTTGATTAATTGAAATTTTGTTTCAAGCAATACCCTATTTAGGTTAATGTAAAGAAGTTAGTATATTCTGCACATGGCATTTTTAACAGTTTATAATGCACCTCATAAGGGACGGACTAATTTACTCTTGGGGCTGCCTGCCTCTTCAGCTTTCTAGATACTGGTAACATTATTAGATCTGTATAATTATTCTTGGTTATAATATGCTTGCTGAATGCAACCATGTTTAATTGAAGTAAGTTTTAAGTCTTCTTTTCTTCTGAGCTCTTGATAAAATAATTATAACAAATAGTTTTCTGCACTGAGTCAATATTTTTGATTTGAAAACCTCCTTCTTCTCTTATTTTTGTCTTTTCTTCTAATTTGTGTATGCTTCCTTTTTGGTTGCTTTTGTTTTGTTGTTGGGAGGGGGTGACTTGTTTTTATTTTAATGTAGCCTAGTATTAGCCTTGAAATGAAGCATGACAACTTATGCCCTTGTTGGCAGTTGCCAGATAAATACTAATTTGTACTTATATCAGGGGGTCTTAATATTTATTGTTCACTAATTTCAAGTTTTCTATTTATCACATATATGTAGTTTGATATCAACAAATATCAATAATTTAAGTGTATCACTTTTTAAATTTTATTATCTCATAAAAAATAGAAATAGGCAAATCTACTATAGCCAATCTGTAAAAAGAAGATGAAGAAAATTGAGTGTCAGATTATGTTTCCACTTTTATTGCAGCTGTAATAAAAATGACTCCCATCCCTTATCATATTTAAGTGGTGGAATCTTTATGTAAATAATATTGTGTAGATGGTGCCAAATTTCATACCACAGACTAGCCAAGACCTTTTTTTTTATCTTACTGTCCATTTCCTTCTGTATTCTGACTAATCTCTCTCTGCACTCATTCTCTTCTCTCCTCAAACCCTCATGGGCTGAGGGAAACTTAAAATTGCGTATCATTGTGCCGCGACTGTTCCCATGGACCTAGCCCCTATGCCACAATGGCTTCAGGTTAGTTTCTATCATCTCAAAATTGGACATTCGCAGGATGCACCTCCATTTGATGGAGCGCTCGGCTGTGCCTTATTGTGATGATTGCATTGTTCCCCAGGCTGTTTGGCTCATTCTTGTTGAATGTCTGTCAGGGTGTTCTTCGTGCATGCTGAGCAGGGGTGGCTCCTGCTTATCCCTTGTACTTGTGACTGGTTCATACGCACAGACTTGCAGACTCTATGACTTTTTGGAGAGGCTGGCCTCTACTTTATTTGCCTTTTTGTTGTAGGTTACATGAACTTGCGCCTACCCCTGATGGAGTGCAGTTCACTCTTGTTGAGTAATCTTGTTTTTTTATGTTTATTTATTGCTGTTGTTCCTTTTTTTAGCCTTCCTTTGTTTTTTGTTATATATTTGTTTTTTAATCTAGTCTAAGATTAGGCTGGGGTGTGAGTATGGTGACTTTTGCTCTAGTATGCAGTCACCAGATGGTCTCTTATAATTGTTAAAAAATTAGAAGAAAAAAATCCTCAAACCCCCATTCCAATCTAATTATTTTTTCTTTCAACCCATTTTACAGTCTCTCTTAATGCCGCACCTTCCTCTTCTTTAACTCTCACATCCAGGCATCCCAGAGAGGAACCTTTGGAACCTTTTGGGAACCTTTGGAAGCTTTCTGCTTTTTCTAACCATATACTTTATTAATTTATAAACAAATTGTTTAATTTTCATCTTTTTTAGAATAGATACTCGCACCTACATTCTTAAGTACATGAATTTTTATAAAGTAGTAAAGTGCCATATGGCAAGGATTTCTTTTACATATACCTCTTCTTCTATCATTCTGTTTTTGTTTGGTATTTTTGCTTAGCTGTCTGTCCCACATCTAATACTTTCTTTTTATCTCGCTTTGATAAACCACAATTAGTGGTGAAAATAAACTATACCTTCTACAAATGAATTTTTCATCCTTCATATGATAATGAACCATTACATTTTTATTAATTAATTATTAAACTTCTTTATTTTCAGATACTAAATATTATTTATAAACTAACCATAAAAAGTTTTGAGCTTAAACTATGTCATCAAATAAAAGGCAAGTTAAATTTAACCCCATGTGGCTTGAAAAACAGGATCACAACAGTGAAGAAGTGGTCTGAAAAAAAAGTGATTAGGAAGTATTGTGCAATCATTGTACGTGTATCATTAATATAGAGAAAACTGTGTAGCAAGCCTTAAATCTATACTCTAATCCCAATCGTTCCAACCCGCTTCCCACACTAATTCGGACGTGAGAAATTAAGGGAAAATGAAATGGATTGTATGTACAGTCCTTTATTTAGAAAAAAAATGGGGTAATATTTATAAGAAATCTCTTACTTATTTACACAACAAAAAATAGGCTTGATCAATATACAATTTCAATATCCAATCACAGGCCTATAACCCAACCAAGAGAGAAGGAGGAAAAAAAAACATGCGCAAACAAAACCAGTAAATGCAAAAAAGAATTTTTTTTTTTTTTTTAAAGGGGCTATCTGGCGACTGCCGACTTAGGCATAAGTCGCCGTAAAAAACAGCCTAGTTCTAGGCTACTTTAAAAAATTAAACAGAAAACAATAAAAAGAAATAACAATAACAATAACAAAGCAATAACAAAAACAATTACAAGAACAACAACAACAATTAAATCGGGTTAAATAAAAGGGAGAAGGCCGGCCTCCCCCAAAAAGTCAATAAGTCCACCAGTCAAAGTACACGCACTCGTCCCGAGCACAAGGGACAGGCGGTAGCGACCCCGCCCATCCCGGTACCAGGACAGGTGTCATGCGCGAAGATCACCCAGACTGGGACATTCGACAAGAATGTGCCGAACAGTCTGGGTGCAAAAAAGAAAAGGCCTCACATACCCCGAGCTGGGGGTGAGGGGGAATCCTGCAGTTGCCACTCGATTATTTATAACTTTCAGAGGACTAACAAGGCTGGCACCTCCGAGACGTCTTACAGAAAAAAAGAAAGCTGGTGCCTCTGAGCTTGATACAATATATAATGATCTGGTCGCAACTTCGAGGCTACAAAAAAACAGGACGCACAACTTCTGGTGTACCTCAAGCCCTACTGTCTCTGCCACTCTTTACAAATTTGGCAGGTAATATTATCTATAATTTACTAGAGTGGTCTTTCAGAAAAAATATTTAACATTTAGTTTAAAATAATTTTAGCAAAGAAAGTATCTAGTAAATTATAGATATTACCTGCCAAATTTGTAAAGAGTGGCGGAGATAGTAGGGCTTGAGGTACACCAGAAGTTGTGCATCCTGTTGGGACAGAAGAGCTGTTTTTTGTAGCCTTGAAGGTGCGACCAGATCACTATATATTGTATCAAGCTCGGAGGCACCAGCTTTCTTTTTTCTGTAAAATGTCTCGAAGGCGCCAGCCTTCTTAGTCCTCTGAAAGTTATAAATAGTCGAGTGGCAGCTGGCAGGACACTCTTCCCCTCCAGCTCAGGGTACCATGTGAGGTCTTTTCTTTTTTGCATTTACCGGTTTTGTTTGCGTATTTATCTTTGGTGTTTTTTTTGTTTCTTCTTGTCTCTTGGTTGGGTTATAGGCCTGTGATTGGATATTGGAATTGCAAATTGATCAAGCCCATTTTTTTTGTTGTGTAAATTAAAGATCTCTTATAAATATTTACCCCATATTTTTCTTGTAAATAAAGGACTGTACATACATTCTGTTTCTCCTTCAATTTCTCATGTCCAAATTAGTGTAGGAAGCGGGTTAGAACGATTGGGATTAGAGTATAGATTTTCAGCCTGCTACATTTGGTGCCCAAATAGGGACGTGAGATCTCAAAACGGAGAGCATGACGGGATTGAATTGCAGTCCACACCCAATTAGAGGGACAAGTAGTTTGGCTGTTTTTCCCCTTTGTCTATCACTGTTACTAACCTGGGAGGATGGCTTCTGTGGAACAGAGCTTCTATGATGAGATTGTGAGACTGAGGCTGGAGTTGAGGCCGAAAGAGGAGGAATGTATGATGTTGAGGAGCGTGATTGAGGGATTCAAGAGTGATATGATGAGTATGGATGAGAAGACAGACAGGATGAGGAAAGAAACGGACGAGAGACAGAAGCAGGTCGACCAACGAATGAAGGACCTGTATGACATGGTGAAGGGGTCAGGACCCTCGACCCTAACCCCTGCTCCGACCGAAGGAGATAAAGACTAATGGGATCAATGGGAGTGTGTGTGAGTCTAGAGAGGATAGGGTAATTGTGAGTGATAGGAAGGACAGACAATGGAAGAGAGTGGAACACAAGAGAAAAGGGAAGGATCGGAAGGTGAGAGGGAAGAGTGTGGACTCATTGTACTCAGATGAAGGAGAGAGTGATGGTATGAGTGAGAGTGAAGTGAATGTGGGGAAGGGTATTTTGATAAGGGAAGTGCCAAAGGTGGATAAGTTTAGGTTACATTGTGGGAAAAGTGTGGAAGAATTCTTCCGGGAATTTGAGCGGTATTGCAAGCTCAAGTACCCGGAGAATAAGGGATAGTGGATGAATGTTTGGATGGAAAAGTACTAGAGTTTTTCCGTGTAATCACAATTGTGGGGGGAACCGAGGTATGAGGTGGTGAAGGAGATAATGATTGGGCAGGTGAAACGAATGAAAGAGAGTGTGAAGTATAAAAGGGTGAATGAGGAAGAGTGAAAGTGTGAACATGTATGCACATAGGCTTGAGAGTATGGCGAGAAAGAGGTATGATGATGTGAATGAATGTAAACAATTCATGAGAAAGTTCCTTGATGTGGTCCTGTGAAAGGTAAGTGAATGGCTGAATGGGAAAAGAAAGGAGAGAATGAGGCTGACAGGTGAATAGTTGGTGTGGGAGAATGTGTTGGAACTGTTGGAAGGCGGGCGATTTAGATGAGGATGGATGGTACAGTGTGAATGTTGGGGGTAAGATGCCCAGGAGTTTTCTCCACCCCAGCAGTTTGTCAGCTATCGGGATGCCCTGAGGGCTGCGCCAGCTGGAATGATGTTGAGCTTCCCTGGCCAGCAGGCTGGATGGGTGAATGGAGGATGGACAAATGGAAGGGGACAGATGACTGGTAAGCGTGTGAATGGATATATGAGGGAGCAACTGAGGTATGTCCCAGCAAATGAGAGACCGAATGGAGTGAGAAAGATGCTGGAATGTCGTAGGTGTGGAAGGAAGAGGCATATGTAGTTGGAAGTCTAGTGCATGTTTTGGGTGTGGTAAGAAGGAGCATATGATAAAGGATTGCCAGGAAAGTGTGAAAGTGCTTCAAATGTAAAGAAAGAGGCTATTTGAAGAAAGATTGTCCAAAGTTGAATGGTGGAGCAACTGCTGGGGAAAGTATGCTTGTGGTAATTGCGGAAAGGCTGGTCATTATGCGAGGATGTGTCGTGACCAGAGGAATGAATGTAGCTATTGTGCAATAGAAGGACATTCAAGTGAAAAGTGTTGGATTAGACTGAGAGTGCAAGGTGTGAATGGAAAGTCTGAAGCGGGAAACTGAATTGTAAGAGGGTACCTGGTGAAGTATCCTCTGGGTGTATGAGTGTGAGTAATGTGTTGGTAAGTCTGTCTAGTGTGAAAGGGCTGTCTGGTAGGAAGTATGAGTGTCTGAGTATGAAGGTTGAATTGAATGGGTTTGAGTGTTTGGCTTTGATAGATTCTGGATGCAAGATGAGCTTGGTGTATAAAGATGTATATGACAAAGTGAGTGAAAAAGCCCTCCTGTCTGAGTGCAAGGGTAGTTTGGTAGGTATTGGTAATAAGAGAGTGCCTGTGATTGGAATCATAAGGTCAGCTGTTTGAATGCATGGTATGTTGATGAATGAATGTGAATTCTCTGTGATTGATAGGGTGAGTAGTGAGTATGGTGTGATTTTGGGGTATGATTTTATGAAAATCAATCGTATGGTTGTGCATCCTGCGAGTGATCAGATTGAGAGAAAGATTGGTAAAAATGGGGTGTATAAGTTGTATGTATGGAAAGATGGTAGCGTTTTGAGGAGTGTATTTACTGGTATTGAGGTGACTGCTATGGAGAATGTAAGGCTTGTGAAGGGTGAAAGGGTGTCTGTTAGAGTGAGTTGGAGTAGGGATATTAGTTTGAATGTGGGTGAGAACACTGTGATATTGGATGGAAAGGATGCGTGTTGCTTGTGTGTTTGATGGCTTGATGAGAATGAATGATCCTTTTGTATGTGTGCAAGCGGACCCCAGAGTGAAAGAGCAGGTGAGGGGGATCCAAGTCAGAGATGTACTGGGTCACCTCACCACTGTCAATGAGGTAGGTATGGATGATAGCACGGATGTCAGGGTAAATGTTGCGAATGAAAAGACGTATAATGAAGTGGAAAGGATGGTGGAATTGGATGAATGTATAACTGTGTACGAAAAGGAGGATGTGTATTGAATGCTGTTTGAACAAAAGGGGGTCCTCAGTACAGGGGATCTGGATTTCATGGTTGCGAAGCTTCCAGAATTCAAGATAGTCTTGAAGGAGGACACCCTAATCTATCAGTGGCCGAGATATTTCCCTTGTCCGGTTGCTGATAAGATTGAGGAGCAGTGTGTGGAATTAGAATGATTGGGGGTGATTGAAGAAAGTGAGAGTGCATGGAATAGTTCATTTGTGCCTGTACGTAAGCCAGATGGAAGATTGCGTCTGTGTGTGGATTATCAAAAGGTGAAAGAAAAGTTTCCAATGTGTGTGGTATCTGAGTGTGTGCATGGGATCGAATTGGTTTACAAAGCTGGATTTGGTTGATATTACCAGATGCCCATTGCTGAGGAGAGCCGACCAGTGACTGCCTTTTCCTCTACAAAAAGGCATTATCAGTTCTGGAACCTCAGCTTTGGGTTGGCTAATGCTTCCAGAGCCTTCCAGCGGGCGATGAATGTTATGTTGAGTAAGTTTGCAAGTAAGAATGTGATTATGTTTATAGATGATATTTTGATTATGACTGAGAGTTTTGAGGAGCATATGAGATTGGTGAATGTTGTGTTGAAAGTGTTGGTGTGAAGATGAAAGTAGCAAAGTCTGAATGGTTTGTGAAAGAAGTGGAATTCCTTGGGCATATGGTGAGTGAGAATGGGTTGCAAAAGTCGCTGAAATATGTTGAGATGTGAATGTTAACAAAACCAGTGACTGTGAAGCAGCTGAAGTCGTTTCTGGGCTTGAATGAGTTTCAGCGAAAGTTTATACGTGATTGTTCGAGTGTGAGTAAGCCTGTGACTGAGTAGATGGGCAAGAAAAGTAGTACGATTGTTAGGTGGAATAATAAGATGAATGAAGCATATGCTAGACTGAAAGAGGCAGTGGCTGAAGATGTTGAATTGGCATACCCGGGCTATAGTGTGAATGTTAAGATGCTTGAATTGTATATGGATGCGAGTAGGTACTGTATGGGAGGTTTTCTGATGCAAGAGCAGCGTTTGAATAGAGAGAATGTCAGGTGAATAATTGGGTATGTATCCAAGGCTATGAATGTGGCAGAGCGAAAGTATTCGATTTTGGAGCGAGAGTTGGCTGTGATAAGGTATTGTTTGAAAGTGTTGCGTCCATTTTTGTATGGTGTGAGGTTTGTGATCAAAAGAAATCACCAACCTCTTGTGTATTTGCAAAGTATTAAATGGGCTGATAGTAGGATTACAAGGACTTTGGAAGATTTTAGTGATTTTGACTATGTGATTGAGTATGTGCCTGGTGAATGGAATGGAGTGGCTGATTTAATGTCAAGGTATCCTGGTACGAATGATGAAAATGTGTGTGGAGTGAGTAATCCTGAGTATTTGCCAAAAGGGATTATGAATGGAAAGGAGAGTAAGGATGATGGTGATTCCTTTTTGAGAGTGTATGGAATAGTTTACAAGATTTGAAGAGTGATGGAACAGATGTGAGAGTGCCCGATAGTGTGGATGACTTAAGGAAGGAGGTAATGAGTGAAGTATGTAGGAAGCCTGAAAGTATTGGTATGGCGAGGGTGCGGAACTTCATGAAAGAATTGAGAGTGATGTGTATAACAGGGGTCCCACCATTTCAGGAAGTGTTGATTGTAGTGAGTAGTTTGTATGGAGTGATTGTTTATGTGCACTTTGGTGGTGAGAGACCCATTGTGTACAAAGATGAGAAGATGAAGGGTTTGAATGCTAGTGTGGTGCATCTGCAGTGTTTGAGCAGTGTGTATTACAATTGGTTGATTGAAAAGTGTTCATATATGAGAGAGAAGAATGATTGTCTGGATGAAGATGAGTGTGTGGTGAGTGATGATGTGGGAGTTGATGACGGTGTGGATGTTGGTGTGATTGTTCCTTCTGTGTATTGTGAGCATGGAGGACCTGATATGATGGAAGCTAGAGTGAAAGTTGGTGAAAGGTTGTTTTGTGGTTTGATTGATACTGGTGCACAAGTGTCGTTAGTGAATGAGAGGACTCTGAGTAAGTATGATGAGTTTAGATGTTGCAAGCGTAAGCCTGTGAAGTTACGGATAAGTGGATTGGGGAATGGAATGATAGTGGCATGGGAATAGGTTAGTCTGAGAGTGAGTTTGGGCAGTGGTGTGAATGTGAAGCATGAGTTTGTGATTCTAAAAGATGAGCAAATTCTGTGTTTTTCTTGCTTGGTGTGGACTCTATGAGATTGAATGATTTGTCTTTGGATGCTGATAAAGATTGTGTTATGAAAGGTGAATGTGAGGTGATGAGGTTGAATGAGTGTGCGAAGAATGTTAAGTTTTGCGGTAGATTGAATTGGCCATGGATGATGGGTAAGTTTAAGTTGTGGGAGTGTATGAACGAGCGTGTGTTCCATGCGTTTCTGAGAACTGTTGTGAAAGGTGTCAGAAGCAAAAGGTGCAAAGTGTGTAAGTGAAGCCGCCGATGTTGAAAGTTGTTGCGAAAGAACCATTTGAATTAGTACTAATTGATTGTTTGTCTTTACCACATACGAGTGCTGGGAATGTTGGTATGGTTGTTATGGTTGATCATAAAAGTAAGTTTGTGTATTCGGCGCCTATGAGAGATAAAAGGAGTGTGACTGTTGCGCATGTAGTTGAGCAGTTGTTTTTTTCCTATGTGTGTATGGAAGCCTAGAAGATGTCTGAGTAATAATGGGCCTGAGTATGCTAGTGAAGTGTTAGAGTGAATGTTGAGAGAGAATGGTGTGGAGCATGTGGGGATATGACTGTACGTACCATCTTCAAATGGACTGGCTGAATGTATAATTAGGTCCTTGTGTGAGATGTTGAGAATGATGAGTACGACTTTGAATGGTTGGGTAGAGTGTTATGGGTGTATGAGCAGTTGTTTTTTCCTATGTGTGTATGGAAACCTAGAAGATGTCTGAGTGATAATGGGCCTGAGTATGCTAGTGAAGTGTTTGAGTGAATGTTGAAAAGAGAATGGTGTGGAGCATGTGGGGATATGACTGTACGTACCGTATTCAAATGGACTGGCTGAATGTACAATTAGGTCCTTGTGTGAGATGTTGAGAATGATGAGTATGACTTTGAATGGTTGGGTAGAGTGTTATGGGTGTATAATTCGACGGTGCATAGTGCAACTGGGGTATCCCTGTATCAGTTTGTTAGGAATTTTGAAAGGCGAGTGAAAGATAGGTTTTGTTTGAGTGAAGGTGAGCAGAGTGTATGGTGTTGTAATATACTCTTTCCCAGTATTTTAATGTATATATTATTATTATTATTATTTCTCTAAATTTAAATTTCCATGTTTCAGACACAAATTATTTATATACTTACTCTTTGATAATTAATTATGTCATATCCCGATACAAAGTGTGGCATAACAATTTATAATAAAAATCAAACTCTTGTTTAATAATTAAAGACATTAAAGGAACCCCAGTAAAGGGGTAAGTATTAAGATTAATTAAATAGAATTGTGTAGGCTAAACTATCGAGATCGTAGTAGCTTAACTTTATGATTTAAATTGTTTTTGTCTTGTATTTTTGTTCTATTCATTGCTGCATAGTGTCACTATAATTCTTTTTCTAATTAATCCTGCATATAAAATATAGACATTGTTTAAATTGTTAAATACCCACCGACAAAAACTATTATTTTTTTGGTTTGGGTTCATATGCTGGAGCTGTCTGGACTGAAATTCCATATACTAGAGCCTTTTATGCTGTAACTTCTTGTACTGGAACTTTGTATCCAGGAGCTTATTGATGTCTGTTCCTCTTATTCCGAGTTTCCAATACTCCAGTTGTCATTCAGATTAAGTATAATTGTATATGTACCGGTATTCTAATCTGATATCCCAGTATAATTTACTTTTATCTGAGTGTATTCTACTTTTGTCTGAGGAGAAAAACTTCTTTGTGACGTTTCTCTCATAATACCTGTAAAATATGTCAATATCTGTAGTCATTAATATTTAAATAAATCTATTTTTGTAATCTGTTCTTCATTACTAACCCAATTACTTACATTATAGCAGTTCTCTCTCTCTCTTTCTTTTTAGTCTGCCCTCTTTCCAGATTTCTGAAATTCTGTATAACCTTGGACACTGAACCTGTTCAAGCCTTTTCCCCTTTTACCCTTCTACTATCTCCTTTTCTATTTCTCCCCC
This sequence comes from Ceratothoa steindachneri, assembly GCA_963969495.1. Lineage (NCBI taxonomy): Eukaryota > Metazoa > Arthropoda > Malacostraca > Isopoda > Cymothoidae > Ceratothoa > Ceratothoa steindachneri. The sequence continues at coordinate 211,483,720 of OZ018323.1, read as the reverse complement.
GAATACACCTCCGAGTTGTCATTTGGACTGGACTTATGCCCCAGTTGAGAAACCACTTGAACAACACCTATCCTTGAATGTTCCGCTGATCATTCTCTGAGTGACAACATTTACAGCATGAGGCACATGAAAGGTTTTGTTTGTTTGAAATAGGTGCAAAAGTATTGAAGGTAAAAGAAGTAAAAGGTAGGTTGAATGTGTCAAAGATGAGTCAAAAGTTTGAAGGACCGTATAGAGTTGAGAGAGTCTGGAAGAATGGTGTGACGTATGTTTTGGAGAGTTTGAATGAAGGTGTAACTGAGAGAGTACTGGCTCATCAGAGTCAGTTGAGTTGGTGGAGAGAACTTCCTGACTACCTGGTGAGCCATCCAGTGTATGAACTGTGCAGAGAGAGAGATAAGGTGCATGATGAGGAGAAGGAATGTGATTCTGTCTGCGAAAGAGCTTGTCTTGGTCTTGAGGAGTAGAAAGCATACAAAGAAGAGTGAAAAGAAGAATGCAAATACGAATGAAAGTAAGTCTGAGCAGAGTCTTTTGGCTGGTGTAAGTAGACGAGTGAGTGAGCTGCCTGTGGCTGATTTTTCTGGTTTTGGGAACAGTATGAATGATAGTGTGTTTGGGCAGAATGAATCTAGTGTGACTGATTTTTCTGGTTTTGCGAATGGTAAGGGTAGAGGTGAGTTTGATGTGGAGAATGAGGAGGTGACTGACTATTCTGGCTTCTGGTGGGAACCAGTTGAAGGGGTTTCGAGTGTAGCCGCTGAGAGTAGAGGGGATGTGAGTGATTTGTCTGTTTCGCAAGAGTGTACCTTGATTTGGATAAGAACTGTGAGTGAGGAGCTGATGAATGGGGTAATGAAGAGTGAAGGTTCTGAAGAGAAGAGTATGAAAGAGTTCTGTTGAGAGATGTGAGAACTGGTGATGAAGGCTAAAAGCATGGTGGACCACATGATCAATAATGATGAGGAGACTAACAGGACGATTGATGAACAACCCTGACACATTGCTATACATAGCCAGGGACCAGTAGATGAGTGTGAATGGGTGCAGAAGGGTGTGATTGAGTATAGAAAGTACCGTGAGTAAGGATTGAGAGTATTGTGAATGACTGTGGTCGAATGGCCTAAGGAAGGAGGGGTGAGGTGGAGCAAATGTGAGTGTGTGTGTGTGAAGGGCCATTCTTCCACCCCTTTTTCCATTACCCTCTCCCTCCCTCTGTAAGAATGTGTATGAACGGAAATTTTTTTTGTTGTTTTTTCTTTCTGTATATATAAATTGATAAAACAAAAAAAAATGTTTCCGTTCATACACACATTCTTACAGAGAGGGTATAAGAAAACGGGGTGTGAGAATGGCCCTTCACACACACACTACATTCGCTCCACCACAACAGGATTACAGGGATTGTATAATTATGCCAAAATGGGAAAACATGTTAAGAATTTTCTCTTACACAAACACAAAAGCCAGGCTGTTATTGAAAATACCACTAATGCAACTTCAAGCTTGCTTAAAGTGATTTCAAAAAGAGAGGCTGCTATGAGAGCAGAACTAATTTGGATGCTTAACTGTGTCTCCAGTAATTTTTCTCTGAACTAGAATGATGACATTGCAGAAACATTTCATGCAGTTTCCATGGAAAATTCCAGAAGATCAACTTTCTGCACAAACATCTACAGATTTTTTAAAGGATGGCCTACAAGAAAAGAAGATTTTAAAAAAATTCAAGAAAAACTTTCCTACCCTGTGAAAAAAATGCTAAAACATGTTGACAGTAGATGGTTCACTTTAGGAAAATCCGTCAGCAGAATACTTGAACAATGGGAGGTTTTGGTGGAATATTTTATCAATTATGTACCAAAATGTTCTTCATCTCTTTGTTCAAATTTTTATTACAAAGCAATTGTTCAGATTTTAAAAATAGAAACTATAAGATTGAATTATACTTCGTAAAATCAGTGTTCAAATTTTTAAAAAATTTAATTCAAAATTTCAATCTTCTGAACCATTGATTCATCTTGTCCATGATGAAATTTTTAATTTAACTTCACTTCTTGCAAAGATATCTATGAAGAAAATAAAGGAGATAAAAGACATCTTTTTAGCGAACTCTGGAAAAGACTTTATAAATGCACAGCACCTGCAATGTGAAGAGGAATTTAAGGAAAAAATTGCTAAATTAAAAAACACATCCATAAAAAATAATGTACTTGGTAGCTGTATGGCTTTTTTCAAAGATTCATGCCTGTATTTGCTAAAAAAGGCTTTTTCTGATGAGCAAAATATCATAAAGTATTTCAGAGACTTGGCTCCAGAAAGCAAGCAGGAAACATCCTCAATTCATGATATGAAAGTTATTTTATAGCTGCTGCAGTTAACATTCCTTCAGATATATTTTTTGACAAGTGGAAGTGTCTGCAGGCGGAAGAAATATCGAAGGACTGTACGACTCTTCGTCTTGACCATTACTGGTATTTTTTAATGGCTAAAAATAAATAACCAAATATTTCTGGATTTATTTATAAAAGCTGCTTTGTGCATCTGTCATGGTAATGCCGATATTACCATAATTTCATAGATGACAAAAGCCACAAGGGCTTATCAAAGTACTTACTGAAGACAAAGCAAGAATGTCTATACAATCTTTAAATGCCAGATTGACAGTGAAAAGTGGCCTTTATCTTTTTAATAATAAGCCATTTTCTGTCCCAATTGATAAAAAGCTTCTCTCTCTTGGACTTTCATGCATTCAAGAGCTATAAGGCTTATTTAGAAAAATAAAAGCAGAAAGAGTTGAAGAAGCAATCTGAGAAAGAAGAAAATAGAAAAGGGAAAATTTGTGAAGGAAATGAAATTTTAAAGGTAAAAAAATTGAAATTAGATGAAATATAAAAAGAATATGAGGGGAAAATGGCTGAATTTACAACTGTACAAAAAGTCTGATGATTTGTAGATAACAGCAAAAAATAGGCTTGATAGTGCCGTAGAATCAAAAGATATGGTTGCTATCCAAATAGTACACTCTTTGTTGCAGGCAGCCATACAAAAGAGAAATGAAGAAGTAGTTTGTTTTAAGTCAGAAAGTAAATAAGCTTAATGTTTCAGTAGACAAGAAAAAAATCTGGATTGATAAGCAGTTTTTTCAAGAAATTGTAAACCTTAAAGTTACCTTCTTGTTAACTGTCTACATACATAATATTTCCATTTATAAGAAAAAAATTCTGTTAGCTTGTATATATATAAATACCAGGCAATGGCTTCACCACTCCCCCCGCTATGGGGGGAGCTTGTGCTTCACTACTTATTTATTTTTATATATCTTCTTCTTCTTCTTCTATAACTATATTTTAGCAACATGATATTTTGAAAGGGGGGAAATTTAGTTTAGAGTTCCTTTTTAAAATTATTATAATTGGCAAAGTTCATAAAATTTATAAAAATTTAACCATGGCTGCTTTTTTTTAGATTTTAAATTTTAATCTTGGTAGTGAAGCGCGAGTGGTGAAGCCATTGCCTGGTTGATATTATAAAAGAATTATTAGAAATAACTGATAAAAAAACATAATTATAACCAAACTAAGATGAAATTATTATTCAATTACTCAAAAAAATCCCCTTTTTAAATTATAGAGTTAGTGATTAAGATTGTAAACATATACAGTAAACCCTCGATATAACGAACTATATGGGGCGGGGGGTTGTTCGTTAAAGCTGAAAGTTTGTTAAACCCGATGGGCGTTAAAAGCAATGGAAATAACGAACCAAGTTTGCTATGGATATGTAATACGTATGTAATTACTAATAAAGTTAAGTGAGCTACACAACATAGTATTGATACGAACCTTGCACTGTGGGAGACATGTGACACACCAATACTCACTCAGGCTGGTCGTAACGATTGCCTGTTAAACCCGATGGAGTTCAGCCAGGAAATTGTAGCTACTTAATTCTTGTGTAATGTATCATGTATCTTCTTTTTTTTTCTTCTTACAACAACTTTTGTATAAATAATGTAAAAAAGTTTTAATAAATTGGCAAAAAACATATATAGGACAGTTATATGGGGATGGTGGAGACTGTATAAAATAAACAAATGCATTTTCTTTATATTTACTATAAAATCAGTGTTAGGTAGAAGGTTTGTCTATGATAGGTACCTAGAATTCTGTAAGTACACAGCAATTTCTATATAAGACATATATCAATTATGACACATGTATATAAAATAATGAAATTCAATAAAAATTATAAATTATAGTTGGAACCTTTCAGTCGCAATTGGAACCTTTTTGCAACCCTTTTTCTCTCAAAATGGAACCTTTGGAACCTAAACTGACCTCTTATATTGCTGGCATGTCTACACATCAGCTACAACTATCTCTTGTGATATGCTCCAAAACTTGTATTCAGTCTTTCCCATCTCCAGTCTCACCTGAGTTATTTCAGGCTGAGGAAGTAGCCAAGGCCTTTTCTGATGTGAAGGCAGCTTTGGCTGCCAGCACATGGTTTATGTCAACAGCTCTGCAGAGTTCCTTAATGACAGATGCTTATAATGATGACAGGATTGGTGTTCTTCAACAATGGCACCTGATTGCGTTCTTCTCAAAAGTTTTGAGAAGATTAACTCCATGAGGTTTTGGAGGGCTCAACCCCGTAAGGGGCGCGATGATTTGCCTTCCTGGCTGCCATGCTGATGGGACTCAGCGCCCCTTCCGGCCCAGCTTAGCCTCTTCTCCTTCTTTCAGACAGTCTGTGTTTCTCCCCTACTTCCTCACTTCCCCTACTTCCTCACTTCCCCTACTTCCTCACTTTCCCTACAACCTATCCCACAACTTTCTCTGGTCAGCCTCTATTTTCACAAGGTTGATGCTGACCTTCTCAGCCAACTATCCTAGATCGTGACTGAGGGGGGAGGGGACAATGTTCCCTAACCCCTGAGCTGTGGTTTGGGATGGTGGGTTTTTAACAACTTGGTTCATCCCCATCCCCACCTTCCTCACTTCCCTTTCCTTTCTCTTTTCATTTTCTATCCATTTTATGCCATCAAACTTTTCACTCATCTTTGACACAATCAACCTACCCTTCACTTCTTTCACCTTCAATACTTTCGTACCTAATTCAAAGGAACGGAACTTTTCATGCACCTCACGCCATACACTCTGCTCACTTTCACTGACCTTTCAAAATTTATCACAAACTGACACGGGGACATTCCAGTTGAACTATGCACAGTCTAATTATACGCTCACAACATTCTTCCCAACCATACATCCCAGTCATTCAATGTCGTACTCATCATTCTCAATATCTCACACAAGGTTCTTATCATACGTTCAGCCAACCCATTCGAAGACGGTATTTAACGGAGTCGTTCTCACATGCTCCACACCATTCTCTCTCAACATCTGTTCAAACACTTCTACAAATTCAGGCCCATTATCACTCAGACATCTCCTAGATTTCCATACACACATAGGAAAAAACATTTGCTCAACCACACACACAACAGTCACACTCCCTTTATCCCTCACAGGTGCTGCATATGCAAACTTACTTTTATGATCCACCATAACAACCATACCAATATTCCCAGCACTCGTACGCGGCAAAGACACACAATCAATCACTACCAATTCAAACGGTTCTTTCGCAACAACTTTCAACATTGGTGGTTTCACTTGCACACCTTGCACCTTTTGCTTCTGACACCTTTCACTCGCAACAGTTCTCAGAAACGCATGGAACACACGCTCCTTCATACACTCCCACAGCTTAAACTTACCTATATGCCCATAATTATCATGCACAACCTTCACCAGACCAATCATACCAACCAAGGACATCACAGGTACATACATATCATCACTACACTTCATATGCCTCACAAAATATACAACATCCATACAAACAACAAAATCTTTAGCATACCTTTTAAAATCACTTAAACACTCAGGCTATTCATTCAAATCAATATGCGTCATCACAAACCTCTTCAACTCACTTATAAAAGGACACATCTCTTGCATCTCCAGAATATCATCATAACTTAAAACCTCATTTTCATCATCCATGACCAACTCAATCATGCCACAAAACTTGACAACATTCTTTGCACACTCATTCAACCTCATTACCTCACATCCAACTTTCATAAGACAATCCTTATCAGCATCCAAAGACAAATCATTCAATCTCCTAAAGTCCACACCAAGCAGAAAACAACACATACATTTGCTCATCTTTCAGAATCACAAAGTCATGCTTCACATTCACACCATTACCCAAACTTACTTTCAGACTAACCTGTTCCCATGCCACTATCATACCATTCCCTAATCCACTTATCCATAACTTCACAGGCTTACGCTTGCAACATCTAAACTCATCATACTTACTCAGAATCCTCTCATTCACTAAAGACACTTGCGCTCCAGTATCAATCAAACCACAGAAGAATCTTTTACCAACTTTCACTCTCACTTCCATCATATCAGGCCCACCATGCTCACAATTTACAGAAGGAACAATCACACCAACATCTGCACTGACATCCACACCATCATCAACTCCCACATCATCACTCACCACACTCATCTTCATCCAGACAATCATTCTTCTCTCTCATATATGAACATTTTTCAATCACCCAATTGTAGTGCGCACTGCTCAAACACTGCAGATGCACCACATTAGCATTCAAACACTTCATCTTCTCATCTTTGTACACAATGGGCCTCTCACCACCAAAGTGCACATAAACAATCACCCCATACAAACGACTCACTACAATCAACACTTCCTGAAACGGTGGGACCCCTTGCATACACATCGCTCTCAATTCTTTCATGAAGTTCTGCACCCTCACCATACAAATACTTTCAGGCTTCCTACATACGTCACTCATTACCTCCTTCCTTAAGTCATCCACACTATTGGGCACTCTCACATCTACTCCATCACTCTTCAAATCTTGCACCCATTCCATACACTCTCAAATAAGGAATCACCTCCATCCTTACTCTCCTTTCCATTCATAATCCTTTTCGGCAAATACTTAGGATCACTCACTCCATACACCTTTTTATCATTTGTACCAGGATACCTAGATATCAAATCAGCCACTCCATTCCATTCACCAGGCATATACTCAATCACATAGTCAAAATCACTCAAATCTTCCAAAGTCTTTGCAATTCTACTATCAGCCCACTTCATATGTTGCAAACACACAAGAGGTTGTTGATCTGTTTTGATCACAAACCTCACACCATACAAAAATGGATGCAACACTTTCAAACAATACCTTATCGCAGCTAACTCTCACTCCACAGTTGAATACTTTCGCTCTGCCACATTCATAGCCTTGGATACATACCCAATTATTCTCCTGACATCCTCTCCATTCAAACGCTGCTCTTGCATCAGAAACCTCCCATACAGTCAGTACCCACTCGCATCCGTATACAATTCAAGCATCTTAGCATTCACACTATAATCTAGGTATGCCAATTCATCATCTTCAGCCGCTGCTTCTTTCAGTCTCTCATATGCTACATTCATCTTATCATTCCACCTAACAATTGTACTACCTTTCTTGCCCATCTACTCAGTCAGAAGCTTACTCACACCCAAACAATCACATATAAACTTTCGCTGAACTCAATCAAACCCAGAAATGAATTCAGCTGCTTCACAGTCACTATTTTCAGTAACATTCGCACCTTCTCAACATACTTTGTCGACTTTCGCAACCCATTCTCACTCACCATATGCCTAAGGAACTCCACTTCTTTCACAAACCATTCACACCAACACTCTCCAACATTCTCAACACATCATTCACCAATCTGATATGCTCCTCAAATCTCAGTAATAATCAAAATATCATCTATAAACACAATCACATTCTTACTCACAAACTTACTCAACATTACATTCATCGCCCGCTGGAAGGCTCCGGAAGCATTAGCCAACCCAAAGCTGAGGTTCCAGAACTGATAATGCCTTTTTGTAGAGGAAAAGGCAGTCACTGGCCGGCTCTCCTCAGCAATGGGCATCTGGTAATATCCTCGTACCAAATCCAGCTTTGTAAACCACTTCATCCCATGCATACTATACACACACTCAGATACCACACACATCGAAAACCTTTCGTTCACCTTTCGATAATTCACACACAGACGCAATCTTCCATCTGGCTTACGTACAGGTACAATCAGACTATTCCATGCACTCTCACTTTCTTCAATCACCCCCGCTTGCTCTAATTCTACACACTGCTCCTCAATCTCATTAGCAACCATATGTGGGAAATGTCTCGGCCGCTGATAGAGTGGGGTGTCCTCCTTCAGGACAATCTTGAATTCCGAAAGCTTTGCAACCCCAAAATCTAGATCCTTACTCCAACTCACTCTAACAGACACCCTTTTACTCTTCACAAGCCTTACACTCCATAGAAGTCACCTCAATACCACTAAACACACTCCTCAAAACATTACCATTTTCCCCTACATACAACTTATACACCCCATTTTTACCTATCTTTCTCTCAATCTGATCACTCACAGGATGCACAACAATACGGTTCACTTTCATAAAATCACACCATATTCACTACTCACTTTATCAACCACAGAGAATTCACACATTCATCAACATACCATGCATTTGAATAGCTACTCTTTTCATACTAATTATAGGTACTCTCATACCACTAATTCCTACCAAACTACCTTTACACTCAGACAGGAGGGCTTTATCACTCAGCTTGTCATACACGTCCTTATATACCAAACTCTTCTTGCACCCAGAATCTATCAATGCCAAACATTCAACCCTGTTCAATTCAATCATCACACTCAGACACTCATACCAGACAGCACTTTCACACTATACAGACTTACCAACACATTATTCGCACTCATGCACCCAGAGGATACTTCACCAGGTACCTTCTTACAATTCAGTTTCCCGCTTCAGACTTTCCATTCACACCTTGCGCTCTCAGTCTAATCCAACACTTTTAACTTGAATGTCCTTCCATCGCACAGTAACTACATAGATTCCTCTGGTCATGACACATCCTCGCATAATGACCAGCCTTTCCACAGTTACCACAGTTACCCAGCATTTTCTCCACCATTCAACCTTGGACAATTTCTCTTCAAATGACCTCTTTCTTTACATTCGAAGCACTCTTTCATACACTCTTGGCAATCCTTTATCATATGCCCCTTCTTACCATACCCAAAATATGCACCAGACATCTGCCAACATATGCCCCTTCCTTCCACACCTATGACCCTTCCTTCCACACCTATGACATTCCACCATCTTTCTCACACCATTCTGTCTGTCATTTGCTGGGACATACCTCGGCTGCTCCCTCATATACCCAATCATGTGCTTACCAGTCATCTCTCCACTTCCATCTGTCCATCCTCCATTTGCCCATCCAGTCTGCCAGCCCAGGAAGCTCGACATCACCCCAGCCGGTGCAGCCCTCAGGGCATCCCGATAGCTGACAAACTGCTGTGGTGGAGGAAAGCTCCTGTGCTTTTTACCCCCCAACATTTACACTGTACCATCCATCCTCATCTAAATCACTTTCCTCATCAGATCGCCCATCTTCCAACAGTTCCAACACATCCTCCCACACCAACCATTCACCTGTCAGCCTCATTCTCTCCTTTCTTTTCCCATTCAGCCATTCACTTACCTTTCACGGGACCGTATCCAGGAATTTTCTCATCAATTGTTTACATTCATTCACATCATCATCACTATACCTCTTTCTCAACATACTCTCAAGCCTATGTGCATACATGTTCACACTTTCACTCTTCCCCATTCGAGCCTTCTCAAATTCATTCACCCTTTTATACTTCACACTCTCTTTCATTTGTTTCACCTGCCCAATCATTCTCTCCTTCACCACCTCATACCTCGTTTCCCCTACACTCATGATCACATGGAAAAACTCTAATACTTTTCCATCCAAACATTCATCCAGTATCCCTTATTATCCATGTACTTGAGCTTGCAATACCGCTTAAATTCCCTGAAGAATTCTTCCACAACCTAAACTTATCCACCTTTTGCACTTTCCTTATCAAAATACCCTTTCCCACATTCACTAGCTAACTTGGTTTCTCCTGGGAACTTTGAGATAATTGATGAATGTCATACTTACTCCAAAGTCTTTGAAACTCTAAGAATGTCTATCCAACCTGCCAACAAGGTTGTTGCTCACAACTGACTGGCCACTCACAGGCAGTTCCAATCCAAGTTCATTGAGGTTTTGCACTCTCTTCAAAAGTTCAGTCTGGAGTGCAATTTCCGCGCAGTGTTCATGCACACCTACAGGAATGAGTCTGTCTGTGATGCCTATAACTTGCCTGGCTTCCAACCGAATCTACATGGCGAGTCCCCGGATGCTTCAACTGACTTTGAGTGGAATACATTTCCCATAGTCTGCAACCCTTGTCACTTCTGCAATAGTATGCAAGCCTTGTACTTCTGCCAAGGAGCTTCCATGCCAGTGTATATGGATGGCTCCAAGTCCCAAGAGGGGGTCAGCATCCACGCAGTATCCCCTCTGTTTGAAGTTAGCGAGGCTCTGCCAGGTGTTGCTTATGTCTTCACGACCGAGCTGGTGGCAATACACCACTCAGTATGGGAGATTGCGCGACGTGCCCGGTTTGGAGACGGGATTGTGATCTATAGTGACTCACAAAGCGCCCTGAGTGCTCTTGGGGCATTGGAATCTCTGCGTCCTCTGGTTCACGATATCTGTGACACCACAGTTCTAGCAAGCTGGGCGGATGTCGAGATTATCTTATGCTGGGTTCCTAGGAGGACATGTAGGGAATGAGGGCACCAAAGAGTCTGCGAGGACTCTGCGACCAGACCAGCATTTTGCTGGTCTGACTACATGGCAAGAATACAGGCAGCTCTTCGGGCTGATTGGCAAAGAAGATGGGAGATGGTCGAAGGGAATGGAAAGTTGTGTGCTATTGCGCCGCAACTGTTTCCATGGACCTACCCCCAATGCCGTGAAGGCTTCAGGTTGCTTTCTGTCATCTCTGAATGGGACGCACTGCCATTTGATGGAGCACTCGCCAGCACCCTACTGTGAAGACTGTTTGGCACATTCTTGTTGAATGTCCCAGTCTGGGCAACTCTGTGCATATTACCTGTCCCAGTACTGGGATGGGTGGGGTCGCTACTGCCTGTCCCTTGTACTCGGGACAAGTTCGTCCACATTGACTACTAGACTTATACACTTTTGTGGGGAGCCTGGCCTTCTCCCCTTTATTTAACTAGGTTGGGGCAGGTGGGTTGTAGGTCGCACATTCCTGCACCGGTGGGGAGGCGGACCTTCCCCTGATGCCGGAGCGCTTGCTTCCTCCTTGTTGCCATTCTCCCTTTTTATTGTCATTGTTTTTCATATTCTTATTTTAATTTAGCCTAGTACTCGGCTATCGTGAGTGCGGCGACTTATACCCAAGTGGGTAGTCTCCAGATAAGCTCCTAAAATTTTTTTTTTAAATGCCTTCGAGCTCTCCATGACAGTCATGCTAGATGTCCAGACCAAGGAAGCCATATGTCAATTTTTTTTTAAAGCAGTTCACGGAGGTATAAATATGAAGAAGGTTAAATCCCCAGGTAACCTTGGCAAATGAGTTGTGGCTTACAGGCACCTTGGCTTCAGTGCCCTCTTCACTCTTTGAATTGTCTATGAAAATGGTCATCACTGAGGTGACACAGACAGCAGCTCAGAGACCCTTGTCTCTAACAGACTTATGCGCAGTAGGGTGGAGCGCAAAACATTTTTTTCTGAAATTTATTTTCCCACCACAATTTTTTAATGGGACTATATGTCGAATTAAACCTCATAAAAGGATTGTTTGATGTAATAATTTTCAAAGGTTCCTCAATGCCATTGAAAATTTAAAATAATGCGATATTCAACTAAATTTTGACTTACAGGGATTATACTTGAAAATTAAATTCAAATTTTGATTTGATACTTCCAAACAAATAATTATTCTATTTTAAAAAGCAAGTAAATGAAATTTAGAGCTTCCTCAATGACATATTTTAGCGACGTGTGACAATTATGTTTCAGTAGCATGGAGGATCTCATTGAGAGTGGATGTGTGTGTGTGTAGGGCTGTCTAGTGTGTATTGTTTTGATCACATTCTTCTATTTGTATTTAAGAAGTTATTTATAGTGTACAATTTTACAAAGAATGCAGAACAATTGTTTGATATTTCTTGTTGTAAATGCGATAGCTTTGAAAACTGTTCTTGTAGCAAAGAAAAGAAGGTGCCGCTAATGGAACAAATGTTTCTGGAAGACCAATGAACAACTAGGAAAATGGTAATAGGTAATATCGATCAAATTCAATCAAAGAAGAATATTCAGAGTGCAGTTAGGAAGAATCATGAGGATTGTCTCTTAAATCAACCATCTAAGACAGATAATATTGAAGGGATTTTTCCTTCATCCAGCACAAAACAGAATCTGCTGATGAAGGTAGCAACTATGAGTTTCCTTCTTCCATAAAACGCAAACAAGTAAACAAAAAATTTGCATCTGAAACTCCATCTTAACAAATAAAATGGTCAGAATTTGCGTTGGCATGTGACCACACTGGTGTGTCTGATCAAGCTGCAGCTTTAATAACAAGTTCAATCCTTAAGGACTTATCGTCATTTGAAGGCAAGAAAATTATGTTGTAGTTGACAGGTCAAAAGTTAGAAGAGAGCGTGTCAAAGAACGTACTACACTACAGCAAGAAATTAGATCAGATAAACCATTATATTCTATTTATTTTGATGGTAGAAAAGATAGCACATTTGTTGTTGAGACGATGGAGGGAACTTATCAGAAGAAGAAGATAATGGAAGAGCACATCTCTATAATAGAAGAACCTGGTTCAGAATACCTTGGACATCTGACAATGAAGACAGGTTCTGCAAAAGTTATATGCAATGCAATATTCTCATATCTAGAAGCAAATAACATCGCAACAGATGAACTTATTGCTGTAGGATGTGATGGAATGGCAGTGAATACAAGAACAAAAGGTGTGATCAGGATGTTAGAAAAAAACTTAATAGACTGCTGCATTGGTTTATTTGCCAGCTCCATGCAAATGAGCTCCCATTGCACTATCTCATCAACAATTTGGATGGGAAAACAAAAGGACCTCATGGATTTGTCCGACCTATAGGGAAACAACTAAATAAATGTGAGACTCTTTAAGTCTCGTTGAATTCAAGCCAATTCCGACTAACTTGCTGTCTGCTGACAGAGGAAATCTGAGCACCGATCAAAAGTATCTGTTTTGTATCCTTCTATCTATCTCACAAGGTAAATGTTCTGCTAAAATGGGTCATAAGAGTCCTGGCAAAATGTTGCATGCACGATGGCTTACAACAGCAAATAAGATACTTTGATTATATGTTTCAACTTCCGACCCTTCTGACATGCTGAAATCCATTGTCTTGTTCATCATGAAGGTGTATGCACCATGCTGGTTTGAAATAAAAGCTAACTCTTCTTTGCAAGATGGAGCACTCAACCTCTTCAAGATAGTGCATTCACTGCAAGGGATGAACAAACAGATTAAAGATATAGTTGCCCCAGTGATTCAAAGGAATGCTTATTTTGTGCTTCTTCTCTGTATGCTACAAGATGAAAGAAATCATATCCAGGAACTCGCATGGAGAAGAATTATGAAAGCACGAAAAGATTATAAAGGGAAATCAATACGCACTTTCAAGTTCTCAGACATAAACTTTGAAGCTGACGACTATATCCACCTAATTAATTGGCAGCAGACCATTGTGACTGAACTTCCGCTGACGAAGACGCACTCTGATGATCAACTTGAAGAATTTAGCCATCAACAACCTAAATTGGATATTCTGAAGTTTCCTTGTCACACACAAGTGGTTGAAAGATGCATTAAACTCGAACCGTCACTAGCACTTTGTGGAGAAGACAAACAGGACAGCTATATAAGGAGTAGAATTGAGTTCAGGAGAAAAATACCCTCATTTAATACCAAGAAGAACTTTGTAATGATAGGTAATAATACCAAAAATCTAACTGCATTGATTAATAGTGAAAATTTAAATATTCAACTGTTAATTGTTCAATTTCTTCTATTTCAGAGTGATGATGATTAAAATCTACAGGTTGCATGAAAACAAACGGAAGAAAAGGGAGGAAAACTTATCAAGTAGTTAATGGATTATTTTTATTCAATAAAATGGAAGTAGAAGTATTGATTATAAATTTTTATGGAAATAATATAACCTGTATAGGACATAAATGTTGATGTAACAACTTTGTTTTAAAACAAATAGATAGAATTTTCCAACATTTTTGCTTTTTTTTCTAAAATTTAAATTGCATTGAGGAACCTGAAAATATTAATTTAGAAGTCTGAAATTTCAGCACAATAGTTTTTGATGTTGGATCCATCAAAAAATCATGGTGGGAAAATGTATTTAAAAAATTAATGCGAAACCCGCCCCCTTTTTCGATCCACCCTAGTGCACAATCTTAAGCTCCCCATCAGGAGATTTGATGGAACAATTACCATGGCATCCAATAAACTGGTAACCCACATAACAGTGTTACTATTTTGATGCAAAACCAAAGATCAAAACTATGAGAAAGTTACTTCTTGGTACTGGATGACTGTTGCTCAGATACCATCCTTAAGATCCTGTCCACCCATCAACATTCATCTCTTAGGCTGGAATCTGGCAGCCCTCATTCTAACTTGGAAGTTTGTTCTTTGGCAGCAATGTCAAATAGATCCCTTGAGTGTCTCCTTGCTGCATTTATCTCCTGATTGTCTTCCATTGCTACCAAGTCCTGATGGTTTGGAGAGTCTGATTAGAGATTGCTCGCATGCTTGAAGAATGGATCATCGAGCCATCAGATTCACCCTGGAAAGCACAACTGCAGGTCATGAATAACAGAGTAGTCAATGACTGCTCTCAAACCATCAATAGGTTTGCCTACCCCACTGCTGAACTTTAATGATCTTGTCAACAAGATTTCATCAAGCTATAAGTTCTTCAGCATGACTGACTTGCATCCCCTTGCACCCAGAGGATAAAATCTACACTGCCTTTGAGGATGACAGACAGCTTTTCTAGTTCAGGCGCCTAAGCTTCAGACTCACAAATGGGGTACCTTGTTTCCAAAGAATCATGGATGACTTCATCCACTCCAACCGACTCAAAGCCATATTTGCTTACTTGGATGATGTCATGATTTGCAGGCGTACTTTAGAAGAGCATGACTAATCTAGCCTGTTTTCTTCAAGCCATGCACACCTACAACTTTACATTGAACAAAGAAAAATGTAAGTTCTCCACCGACACTGTCAATCTACCACAAAGAGATCCAACCAGGCCCTACTTGCTTGACCCCTCTCTATAACATGCCAGTCCCTTGTAATAGAAAGTCATTGTCATTGTTGCTCAGCTTCTTTGCATACTAAGCCCAATTAGTCCCACAGTTTTTCCAAAGAATACAACCCTTAATCAACACCTCATTCCCCTTGTCAGATGAGGCTAAAGACCACCATTATCTCGGCAGTCAGAGCGAAGATCGACAAAAAGGAAACATTCACTGTTGACACTGATGCCTGAGTCGGCGATCAGAGCTACTCTCAACCAGAGTGGCCAGCCTGTCCCATTTTTCTCTCAAACCTTGACTTCGTCTGAGAGAAAGTACTGTGCAGCAGAGAAAAATGCCTATACAATCATTGAATCAGTTATTGTCTCTTACATGTTTGACGGCCAATACCATAGCAAAATCAAGGATGGAGGAAATCATCCAGTGGTATTTATAACTTATGCCTTTCCGATACGAGGTTGTGTATAGCCCTGGATCCCAGAACTCGGCTGCTGCCACTCTCACATAGATTTTGCTCCTCTGTCATTCCCACTGTTGCGCATAATCTTGCTGATTTACATGTCTTTCTGCCATTCAGGTGTTGCATTACTAAGTATTATGTGTGGACAAGAAATTTGCCCTATTGTCTAGAAGTAGTTAGGAGCATCATATCTGTGTGCAACATGTGCTGCAGACTTAAGCTCAGTACCATCATCCAAAGAGGCAAGAACTCGTTGGCCATCAATTTCAAGGGACACCTTCCTTAATCTTCCTGGAGCAAGTACCTTCTGATCATTGTTGACTAGTATTTATGTAACCCTTTTGCTTACCCCCCTATGGATATGTCATCATCTACAGTGATCTTGTGCTTGGCCTAACTTGTTCTTTATATTCAGTGTGCCTGCATACATCAACTCCAATCGAGGGACATTTTTATCTCCTCGGAATGCAGCTCCTTCCTTCATAAAAAGAGGGTTACTACAAGTCGCACTACTCCTTACAACCTGATTGGAAATGGACAATACAAGTGCTATGGGGTCATCATTTGGAAGGCAGTGACTAGCAAACTACATTTCAACCTCGGAAGCTTTGCATTCTATTTGGTCTCTTCTTTGTACTTCAACCAATATCACTCCCGACAAGAGACTATTTTCCTACCCACAGAAGTTTGTTGGGATAGAGTATGCCTACTTGGCGGCTTTCTTCTCAGGGTAAGGTTCTCCACAGATATATTCGCCATGAGGATAAACCTTTAGTGCAGGAGGTGGAGCTCAATGAGGCTAACCCTGGATACGTCCAATTCATTATCCCAATGGTCGCAAGGATACCACCATCCATGACCTTGCCCTGGCTGAAGAGAGCATCTGAAGAAAGATACAGCTCAGAGAGTGACACTATGGAGACCCTTCCTTCAGGCAACCAGCATCCTGACATCTGCAATTTTCCTGATGCTGTGATAACCAAAAGACCCCAGACCATAACATCAGGGTATTTCATGGTGGCCTGAGTGTACCTAGTCTTGAGAGGATCTGACTCACTCTTTACCCTCACCTTATTCCTTGGTTCCCAGGAACAGTAAACATGGCCTTGTCTCTCCAAAACACCTCTCACCTAACTGGGTACCTAGCTAAGTATTTCTCAGCAAATGCAACATGCTCTTTCCTTTGAGAGGAAGTTACAAGCAGTTTTCTGAAGGGTAAATGTTGGTTGAAATGGGGATTTTCACAGAGCCGTTGCTAGATGGTCCTAACACAGATATTCTTTAGCCGAATTGGGTTCTTCTCCTTGATTTCCTTGGTTGTAATCCTAGAGCCAGCCTCCACCTACCTTTGGACAACCCTAAAAGTCCTTGTCAAGGTCTTCTTATGTGGCCTCCTCTTGTGAAACAGTTCAGTGGATGTCTTTCATGCTTTCAGCCTCCACCTCTCAATGCTACTCTGGCTCATTCCAGTTAGGGCAGCTCTTTCCTTGTTGGACTTAAACAATGATGCTATGGCTGCAACCTGGTTAGATTTCAAGTATCTACCCCCACCAATAGCTAAAATTGCAAACACCAGTACTAAACTGAAGCTCGTCTGCCTCGAAGCACTGAGTCTTCCTGTTTATCCCACCCCACCTCACTCACACCAAGTAATATGGCATTTTCCTTGGGTACCTTTTGGGGGGTATGTAAAAAAATGCTAGAATAGTTGGTGTGCCATTTTGTGCCAAGTATTATGGCCCTGAGTATATGTGAAGCTATAAACTGTATCATTAAGCATTTGTCGAAGTATTTTAAAATAAATTTGTTTTCCCAAACCATGTTGTATATTATATTGTCCACTTCTCAAAACCTACACTTATTTCACAAACAATGCAATAATTTTTCTCCCCCCTAACCAATCTCACTTTCATACTTTTAAATCACTAACTAATTTATTTTATTTTCAGCACAGAGAGTCTGATATTCCAGTGTATCCACTTCTAAACATCCAACTGAAGGGATATGATTTTACTGTGCTTGAAAGATTTGGAAAATGGATACACAATACAGCCAGTCATATGGACATCGAGGTTGAAGAATGGTAAATTTTGAAAGTTATATTTTTTTATTTATATTGTATAAAATTAAAGGCTACAGCCTAACCTAGAGGAAATACTATGTTTTCATGTTTACTGATGTTAAGCCACATTGGTTATGATTACTTTAGGGATGGAGTCTAAGTTTGGGTTAATATTGTGGCAACTGCCATATTTTGTAGTAACCTGTGGTTCTGATCATCCATTAAACTAGGTCTACCCTGAGGAAACAAGAAAAAATGAGTGCTAGTTAAAAGAAAAAAAAAATATGGTTTAAAAAGTAAATGAAAAAAATCAAATATATTTGATTTTTAAGATCCTATTATTTCTAGAACTAAAGACATCACTTTCAGAGTTATTCAATTACCACTCATAATTTTTAGCAAGTTGCGCCATATGTGGCATGTTGCCAGAGGTCCTGATTGAGCTCAAATTTGTGCATTGCACTGTAGGGTCCCATAGTTCAGATTCCATATTAAACTGTAGACCCTCTCCTAAGGTCATATGATGCCAGCCATTGGTCCAGCACATATCGAAAATATATAGATTGATATTGATTGATTGATTAAAAGTGACTTCCCATTTTAAAATTCTTGTAATTTATTTCTGAACTATAATTCTTACAAGAAATGAATATGAGAAGAAAGTGTATAGTATGGAGTTTTATTTCAAATTTAATATGGGTGCCAGCATTCACCACCAGCTTCTCAATCTGCCAAGGAACTCTTGTGAGATGGAAGACATAACTTCTTGTATTCACCCTTCAAGTTTTTCCAAAATTGTTGGTTAGCTAGAGTAGACTTGTTCCTTTAACCAAACCTAAAGAAAAAAGTTGCTGGGTGTTAAATCAAGACTTTTGTCTTGCCACTCATGCAGACCACAATGCCCAATCCATCTTATCTCCCAGGAAAGTGGGCATTCAGCCATTCACGAACAACAATAGCAAAATGTGACACATCATTTCAATCTGTGTCAAGATTAAAAAATTCAGGAAGCAAAACTCTTCTAAGCTTTGATAATGCGAAGCTGCATAATTTATCAAAATGCTTAAATGATCAGCCATTTCTTTTTGAAAGATCAAATGAATTTGTTCAAATTCGCATAAAACAGGCCTCAAAAAAGTGAAATATAGTCTATTGGTTTCATCATTGTACATTTTAGATAATTCCCTAGCATAATACTTATCACAAGTTGATGAAACCATAATGCAATGAATGACAAATGCATTTAACAAGAATGAGATCTAGATTATCTTTTTTCATCAGTGTACAATGATTTATTAACTCCACAAAGATTAGAAGCTCGTTTTACATTTTCTTTTGAATGTTATAACTTCCAATGTCCTAAGGTTATTACTCTTTGAATTATTGAAAGTTTTGAAGGTCATAAGGTCATAAATCAGAATAAGTGAGAACATGTGACTTTTTGGTCAGCAGACTTTGTTCATATTAATTCCAATATTACTGAAATACCTATTCACAATTTCATAAAGTGCTTCAGCTTTTGTCACTGTTACAGTTACTAAACCCAACAAAATCGGTCACAATTTTATTTTTTCTTTCTCTATAATATCTAATATAAAGACAGACATAAATGCTTTGTGCAAACAATATCTATAGATTCGTTATGATAAGGGAAAACCTCCGTCCTTGATCAGATTCAGTGCTACGCAATCAAGAGCTTTTCACTTTGAGTAATCATTTAATTAAAATACATAAATTGCTTAGCTCAGTCCTTTGTTTGTAAACAGAGATTTATGAATGAGAGTAACTTGACTCCATTCTAGGCCACAGCATAAAGCGACTGAAAAAAGTGGATGATTTTTGGTTCACACATGTCTAAATAGCTATTTTTTTGAGGACTTCCTTTTATTTCATTCAATACACTTATGTTTTCATTTTTCATCCAATTAAAATCAGCATGTTATTCAAAGCCTATTCAGCCCAAAAATAGGTGAAAAACTTTTTTCCCGATTTTTGGCCGAATTTTAAAAATTCTATCATATAAAATTATTATCCATAATATAAGCAACGTTTTCTATAAAATGGTATTCCCCTCCAAAGCGGTAACTAAAATGTAAAAATTAATTTCTTTAGTTAACAACAAATAATTGAGCAACAAGCAAAATATTTCCAATCAATTCTAAATATGTAGAAGGCTATTAATAATTTTTAGGTTAAATTAATAGGATAATTCTTTGCAATTAAAATAATATATTATTTTATTTATAATAAAAGATTTAAATATCTTATTTTATTATTTTCCATAATGCTGTACCAAGGCTAATTTCACTAGGGCAATTTTGAGAAAATAAGATGGACGCTAACAGGGTTAAATAGAGCTGGGGCTATGACATTCTTAATAAGAGCTGTATATTTTGTTCTATGTAACTCCAAGGCAAGTGCTTTTGATGATGAGGGCATTTCATGTTTAATAAGCTCACCTAAATGATCAACATTTGATACACTTCTATGGCAAGCTGTAAAAGTTGCTAACTTTAATTTTAATTGGTCTATTTTGTTTTTATGTGACAAAAATTCTTTATTTCATTTTTGAATGACACTATTAATTCAATATTTTTTACATGTTTGGAAGAGGAAGTATGTTTGCTTAAATCATTCACATTTGCTTGTAATTTCACATTACACACTTTACACACAGCCTTAGTATTATCCTTTTATCTCATTAATCCACTTAGAAAATTTTTAATCTTGCAGCCAAGATGTCGGAAACCTTTTATGTTGTTGCTTTGGCCACTTACTCATTGTAGTTGAAAGGGTTAATTACACAGGCCTGCGTTTGAAAAAAAAAAATTCTGTTCCTGCGGTTTTCTTTAGTGATTCCTAACGAAACTGTTCTCCTAAATTGAAATATGACATTCATTTTGCTCAATCAGGTCTGGTTTTTGAGATACAGCGCACTACTGTTTTTAGAAAAGGGCCATTTTTGAAAAAATCCCTTATTTATATAAAAGTTATTTAATAAATTACAATTACTTATAATAAAAAAAATACCGACTCAATTCAACTTTCTTTTAATTAATTTTAAACTTACAGACTACTTATGAGCTTACCCAGGAGTGCAAAGAAACTATTTTCCAAGAAAAGAAGTCCTTGATGACTTCCGCTTGTGAAGCGATGTTGGTTTGTCACGTTTAAGACACCAGCAATAGTCAGCTAACATGTTGATGTCCCAGCATCCTTGATATCTTGTCTCCATCGTCTTTATGTCTTGGTGAAATCTTTCTCGCGGTCAGCTAGAGACTGAGCTCTCTAACGCCATCTAGGGAGCTTGGTCTGTATCTTAAAAACTAGACCTGATTGAGCAATATGAATGCTTGATTTGGATTTAGGAGACAAATTTCATTAAGAATCACCTATGAAACCCTCAGGAACATTTTTGACACAGACCAGTGTTATCGATAATTAATTAAGATTAAACACTATGTAAGAAATCACACCTGACAAAAAAAAATGACGAACAACAAAAGATTACTGCTGACTGGCAAGTTGGCATTTGGCAACCCTACTCCATGGGTAGGGTTGCTGTGGGGGTTTAAAAGCCCTCCACCATCTTTGCACTTGAACAACGGATCTCCAAACTTCGTAATGTGCTGCTAGCTGGGCACACTCCTCTAGGGTAAGATGTCTAACCATGTTTGTAGGGCTTACAAATTTCAAACAAAATAATTAATTTAAAAAGAAAATAACAACATAGATTTAATTCTCATACATCAAGGAACATACACTAAAAAAAGGAGAAACAAATATTACAATATATAAATAATAAATTATAAGTATTTTAAAATAGGGAGTTACTTTTCAATCGCCTTGTGTGTATATATATATAGGTGTGTGTGTTACAAAACTGCTCTCATTATCCTAGTAGTGGATATTGCATTGGTCTGTCTTCTAATGTTGAGGTACCCAGGGTCAATCTCAGTGAGAATAGGTACAAACAGTCAGCACACACAAAGATCTGATGGCCACTAATTGGTGGCTATGCTGCGCTTACCCCTGTGGTGGTAGGTAGATCTTACACAGGTCATCACACAACCAATCACAACAACACTATCATCCCATCTTCACAGCTCAACACACACCTCTGTTCTACGGAATCCTGACATATCTCCCTCCCCCCCCTTCCTTCTCCAAATAAGGACTGCCACCTGGTGTACTCTGCCTCACAAGTGATTGTCATGCTGATTTTTATGTTGGTTTTATTATACAGTCAGGAGAATCTCATCCATGAGCAAAAGACAGACAGCACAACATAGGTTATTATATATATATTACCACCAACACTGAATAGCCTTTTGCTTTCAAATGAAGATTGGGATGCACTTAATATTTTCTAGTTAGAAGACTCAGGTTAGGAAAGGTGACTTAACATACAGATATTTTATGTTTCCCAGCCAAATTCACTCAGATGTAAGTTTCCTACACCCAAACATTCTAAATTTAGTTTAGTTATAATATAAATATAATAAATATTACATATAATATTTATTCATACCTTAATATTAAATATTTGATCATTATTATAGTTATTTAATTGTCTACATGCTTATTCTCACATGCAATTACCAAATGTTATTACTTGAAATGTGGCAGAAATATATAATTTTTATTCCTTAACTTACTCTAATATTTTTTACATGTTAAAGTAAAAGAATCTTTTTAAGAATCCAAAATCACAATACAATTCTCTTCATTCTGATTCCTGAAAAAAGATTGATCCTTCTGATTCTTGATTCAATTAATCACCCCATCCCACCACTAAAAAAAGGGATACATTCCAGATTAGGGTACCTGTTGATGTTTTAAGTGTATGAATACTCAGTACTACAGGCAGATCCACCAGACAAAGATTAAGGGCATCCTAGAGCTGAGGTGGGGAATGTGTGGCATTCTTGGTCATTGAGTGTGGACAAAATAATGTGCAATTTACAGTATATCTAATTAAAATTTTATGAATGCAGTTTACAACTAACTTAATGTGGTATTCAACACACAAAGTTCCCTGCCCCTGTACTAGGGTCATCTTATCTTGACTCAGGTCCAGCCACCACCCACTTCTACAGTACTACTAACATCTAATACAACAATCCAACTGCCCAAGATGTAACACCAACACCCAAGTACACTGAACACCTACTAGTAGAACACTGCCCAAACTCCAAACTCGACCAACAAACAGATTTCATCTGATAACTGTTGGTCCAGCTCACCACAGTGGTGGGTTTCCTGAGGGACATGGGTAGGTTATGATAGCAATCCTGGAAGTTGAAAAGTAAAATAGAGGTTTAAAATCTTCTAAAGTGTTATGACAAGTATTAACGAGCTCTTCATTTCCTTCTCAGTTGGCCAACTCCTTTCCAGAAATTAGAAGTTATAACATACCTGCCAAATTCCTCTCAAATTGACAGCACATATAATCTTCAGGTGTATGAAAGAAATGTCCAGGTAAAACAATCTTTAAGTTGAATTAGTACTGTAAAGATTGCAGTGGAGATAAAATTTGAGGGAAGATTCTTTTGCCAAGAAATTTCCTCAAGTGTAAGAAGAAAGTATGTTTGCCTTGAAAATGAATGATGTTGAACTAAGGGTCAAGATGGTTACTTAGTGTAATGGTTGCATGCAACCAGTTGCTTGCTTTGGGTCGTCCATCGAGGTCGATGATGATGGATGCCCTAATATTCAGGTCATCAACCTGCACTAGGTTTAAATGGGTAGGAATATGTGCAGTCTTCGAACCCGTACCTTGACCGAGGCCTTGTGGCAGGAGAGGATCGAGACGACCAGGCTTCATCCTCGGCTGCAGGGAGCTGCCAAGACTGGTCTGTTGGTGCTCGCCTATAGGTTATCATGATCCTGGTTTGTGATCGAGGTATTCTTCCTTTAGCCTTTGCTTAAAAAGGCAGTGGGGTGGGGGGCAGTGGTTAGTAGGCGCCAGGGCGTGTCCACACCGGTAGACCTGCACGCCGTACCTCTGGGGTCCACTGCTGATAAATGAGGAACGGCAGTAGTTTTTCCCAATGAAGCTGCTGTTGTTTTTCTTGAATTGCCTCGTGAAACAGGAGGGAGTAAGTCGGAGTTAGGTTTTTGTTTGAGGTTTTCTTGGGAGTTTGGGGTACTTTTAACTTTGAAAGGTACTGTAATATAGTGTTTGAATAGTTCACTCTGCCTATTAACAAAACTTGGATTGGAATGCTACATAGAGCACCATCCCATACACAAATTTTTTCCACAACATTGCTCTTTCATCCACTTAAGATTCATCTTAAGGTACAAGGCCCCAAACTTTATGCCTCACTCCTCCCATACCCTCTCTGTGTACACCGATCATGGACATTATTACCTACCTGGTCTTTCTTCCATTTCCCTTTCTCTTAATTAAGCACTTGCTTAATCTATCTTTTGTACAATCTTCCAACCGTTTGTAAGTCATCTTGCTATGATATTTTCCTTACACCACCTCAAAACACTTATACCCTTTTGTGAAGATTGGTCCTACACCAGATGGTACACCATTGTTTGGTTGTGGCCTAGTCTCAGGGAATGTCACACATAGTTCACACGTGTCTCAGGGAGCTTCGCATGTGGTACTTGTCTCATCCAGCTTTGCAGACTGTACTTACGGCGATGTTTTTCACCGTCGTGTTGATGGGACTCAGTGCCCCTTCTGTCCCAGCTTAGCTTCTCCTTCAGCTAACTTCTGATTTCTGTACCAACTCTCCTCCACTACTTCACCCTAGGGTAACTGGGTACAAATTAGGGAACCCCCTTCACTGGGAGGATGTGCAGTCCATCTAGGTGCCTTGTTCATTTCGTTAAACATGGTGGCTGGGTGGATTGCATGCCATCCCAAGATAACAAAGTGCTGGGGTATGATAATAATAGGTGGTCACCCACTATACTCATTAGTAGACCTGCCTATCTCTACTTATCTTTATTACATACCCGCCTACCCCTTTACGAACTTGTTCTCTCCACTGAGGTTCTGGCTGCTCGGCGCACTTTCGCCAGCACCTTGTCGAGTGACAGTGTTAGGTCCATACCTGCTGCAACAGCCGAAAGCCCGCTAGCTGAGGGAAGTATTAGGTTCCGGATGTGCTTGGCCATCGACGCTGCTCACCGTCCTCCAGGACACACATAAGGTGACTACGTTGGCACCATTCTTTATGGTCAAAGCTCCAGAACAAATTCGCCTGAATGGCGGACCGTCTTGACAAGGCCCATCTTATCTCAAATCCTTAAGTGGAGTATATTATGTAAATGATCACTTTGTCAAATTTTCTGATCCTATGGAGACTTTTCTCTTAACCTCCCCACTCTTAGGGAGGTCATAGTATCTATCTTTTATCCAACTTATTTTTTCTAACTATAGCTACAATAAAGGGAAATAGTGGGCGACCCTAGCCACATATAGATCCGACTCCAAGCGCAGTCTTCCCCTCCCTAGGTGTCAGGGACGATGAGGTAGCACGAGACACCCTATCTCAGGGGCCCATCCATCCTACACCCTGAACCACCCTAATAGCTCAGAAGGGAAAGTTAGGATTTCTCTGTGAATCAATTTGGATGAAACTTTTCCCAGCCGATCTGCACAATATGGCAACACTAAAGGTATGTTTTCATTATGCTGTGTTACGTCCAATTTTTATTTCAGCTTCGTCTTTTATTGGGTGAACCACAAAAATAGCATCTATTCTCTTTAAGAACAACGGGATGTTGCAGAGGCCTCAACGATGAAGAAAAGTCTTTCATCATCAAGGAAAATGCTGAAGGCACCTCTGTTCATGGTATTGCAGAGAAGTTAGTTTGCCATGTGGACACGATTAGATCATTTCTGAAGGACCCTACGCTAATGAAGAAGAGATCTGATTGTGGAACCTCCAAGATTGTGACAGCTTGGCATTTGAGGAATATTTGCCACCATTTAGGTGGGAAACCCAGGACAAACAAGCAAAGTCATTTTCACCTCCTCTGGTCGTCCCCATGTATCGAAGACCACCTAAACTGCTGCAGGAGAGGGACGTGGGGGCGAGTGTTGTCGTGGAGAATGCTTACGCCTTTGCTCAACCTTCCTCTTCTCCAGTTCTGAAACGCCCGTCTGAGCTTTTTCAGTGTCTCACGGTACCTGTCAGCATTTATTGTGGTCCTCAAAGTCATAAAGTTGACCAACAATACGCCCTTTCAATACCAAAAACACAGTTGCCATGACTTTACCGAGAGACTGTGTTCGTTTGAATTTTCGTGGTTTGAGCGAAGAGGAATGCCCCCACTC
The DNA here is from genome assembly GCA_963969495.1 of Ceratothoa steindachneri. Taxonomy (NCBI): domain Eukaryota; kingdom Metazoa; phylum Arthropoda; class Malacostraca; order Isopoda; family Cymothoidae; genus Ceratothoa; species Ceratothoa steindachneri. Next base: position 211,457,442 of record OZ018323.1, on the reverse strand, counting down.
ACGTGATTGTTGTTTGGTTTCAGATGTGAAGTGGAACACCCAGGTTTCGTCACCCGTGACAATCGAATCCAAAAAGTTGCCATTTTAGTCTGCATAGCAGCGAAGAAATTTGCGGGAAGATTCAACTCGTTGCCGTTGGTGGTCTTCTGTGAGCATTTGTGGTACCCATCTTACGCACACCTTCCGATATTGCAACTTTTCCGCCAAAACCCTACGAATGATGCTTCTGGAAACCTCAGCGATGAATTTCAGTCGGTTTAATATCTTTTGCGTTCAAAAACCGAATAACTGCGCGAACTTCGCACTTGGCGGTAGCGTCAATCGGGAGCTCCATCACAAACGGCTGCCAGGGCAAGACTGAGCGTGGCAATGAGGCGCATGCGCAACAAACACAGTGTTCCCAACAGCCGCCCCCGCAAGGGGCGCGGTGATTTGCCGTGCTGACGGGACTCAGCACCCCGTCCGACCCCAGCTTAGCCTCTTCTTCCTTCAAAACACTTGTTTCCTCGCTTTTCATACAACCTCTCCTACAACTTTCTCTGGTCAGCCTCTAATTTCACAGGGTAGATGCTGACCTTCTTCTCAGGCAACCATCCCGGATCGGGGCTGAGGGTGGAGGGGACAATGTTCCTTAACCCCTGAGCTCCGGTCTGGGGTGGTTGGTTTTTAACAACCTGCTTCATCCCCACCCATACTTTCCTCACATCCCTTTTCCTCTCCTCTTCACAATCTATCCTTTTACGCCGTGTTCAAGGTGGAGCCGCCATGCCGATGGACTGCCAGGCCACCAGGCGGGAGGGGTGGTCCCAAATGGCGGCGCCTGGCTCTGCCGGGCCTGTAAGCACCTCATGCAGTGCGGGCTACTGCGAGAGGTGATGCGCTATTGCGTCCCGCAGAAAATTAAGGGTCACCATGCCCGATGATGAACAAATATAAAATCTACCCTCAACTTCCCCTTGCTCATCAACGGAGCTGCCCTCGGTCAGCTCCACTGAAAAAATGGAGCCGCCCCCATCCCTCTGTGCTTGCGCAGGGGACCATCCATATCTCTCTAACCGGAGAGGAGGCTTACTCCTCTCCTTCGCCTACGGGTGTAGGGGACTCCCCCTCACCCCCTTCTCTGGAGGTGCTTTCGGGCACCTCCCTTTTTCCAGCGGCAGTCCCCTCTGTTCTTTCCAAGGGGACTGCCAAGAAAGGCAGCCCTTAGCCAGCCGCTCCACATCGAAGCGGCTTGGTAGGGCAAACTCCCTTAGGGGGGAGAGAGAAGCCAGTCCCCTTCGGTCGCATCCCTCAAAAGACCTGCTAACGGGACCTGCGATGTCTTGGGGGGGGGGCAACTGGAGGCCCCCTCTGAGGTAGACATGGTCCTTGAGGCAACCCAGACTCAGAGGGTAGGGCCTTCCATGGGGGGGGGGGGGGAATCCGGGCTCGGTTCCAAGCACCGAACCCGAATCCGCCCCTATGCAAGGTCCTCCTCAAACGGTTAGGGTTTCCGAGGCAGTACAAGGAGGGGAGGGATCTCCTCCGACCAGTGACCCCATGACTAGCAGGACCTTCTCCATTTCGGAGAAGGACCCGGCTGAGGCCGGTCCATCTGGCCTGGTGGCTTCTTCCGGCGGAGGTGAGAAGCGGGTTCATTCCTAGCCCTCTCGAAAAAAGAAAAAGACAATGAAGACTCGGGGTTCCTCTCCATCCGCGGGGGCTACGGGGACGGATGGGTCTGCTGCCACTTTGGCAAGCGACCAAGCCAAGATCGGCACATCCGGCCCCTCTGATCCCCCGGGTGCGGAGCCCCCGACTAAGACAAAGATCAAAAGTGCACAGGGCGGAGCCTCGATGACATCGGGGGCCCTGATTCAGAGATTACCTGGCGTTTTCGAGCCCGCTGGCTTCAAACGCTTCCTCATTATTCGATCCACTGATGGTACCATGTTGGCCAAGGGCAACATGATCCATCAGAGGAGAGGATTAGCTAGGGCACTTTGTAGAGAGCCGAAGGTGACCAGTTTCTCGGACGGGAATCTTCTGGCGAATGCGGCGAATACCGCCGAGGCGGCCAAAATAAGTGCTCTTCGGACACTTGGTGGCACCTCGGTGAGTGTGGCGCCGCACTCTACCATGAACTTTGTGAAAGGAGTAGTTTATGCGAGGGAACTCGTTGACTACTCCGTGAGACATCACCCTAGAGCTGGCCGATTATGGGGCGGTCAAGGTCGAACGTGTGATGATAAAACAGGGAGGGGCCTCGAGACCCACCCCTACACTGTTCGTCACGTTCGACTGTGACAAGCCCCCTGAGTCGGTGTGTGCCGGTTGGTACTGCTACCGCGTGAAGGCATTCGTGCCACTGCCGCGGCGGTGCTATTACTGTCACCACTTCGGCCATACGAATCGATCTTGTAGACGTGCAAAGTCGGCGTCACCCGAAGTTTGTGTAAATTGCTCCAAGGTCGCCCCCCGCTTCTTCGAAGCAATGTGGTGCATATCTCCTTGAGAAAGAAATCCTGGCCGTTCAGGCCCAGGATTGACTCTCATTCCGTGAGGTTAAGGACTTGGTCCTGGCGCGCCCGGCTCTGCCTGGGACGTCATATGCCTCAATAGTTAGAAATGCACCCTCTGCTCCTGGCCCATCCAGGCCAACGAGCACGGTTGTTTCCGCGCCCATTCGGAGCCCTTTCGCGGGCTCTATTCAACCCGGGCGCTTCCCTGGTTAAGCTGGCGGCAAAAAGGGTTCACACCCAGCCCCGGCTAAAACCAGGGCTTTCCCCTCTTCCCCCGGCGTGACCGTTTCCCGTAATGCGAAGCGGCCACGCGCCTCCACCGAGTCGTTAGACTCACAGGAGGCAACACCCCTGAAGTTGGTCGCTAGGCTATCTTCCGGGGTTCCTAAAGCTGTCCCCCGAAAGGAAGACAGCAACAAAGGATCTTCGGCTCCTTCGCCCACGCCTAGTGGTGGAGCGAGTGGCTCGGAGACGGTGGTTCCTCGAAAAGAGGGCCCCCTGCCTCCGAAGCCACAAAACCTGCCTAAGGTTCCGAGGCGCGGGGAGGAAAAGACTCGCATGGCGAGCCCAACATTCCCCAATAAGTCCTCGAAGGCGACAGCGCTTTGTCTGGCCAACAGCGCCCGGGTTCTGCCTCCGGGAAGCGTCCGGCCATTCCCGTGAGGGTCTTCTGTTCGAGGAGGGCCCCCGCGTCTCCTCCGAGCTAGGCCTGGAGGGCATATTCCTTCAATGGAATTGCCGTGGACTCCGGGCCAACTGGGAGGAGCTGCGGAGGCTCGTCTCGTCCCGTTCCCTGTTAGCTATCTTTCTGCAGGAGACCATGCTAGGCGCGTGCCCCCTGCCCGCCCTCCCGGGGTATAAGGGTCTTGCGACCCCACCACCACGAGATGGCCGGGCTGGGGGATGCGCGGTTTACACCCGGCATGATGTCTCCGTTCTTCCTTTCTCTTTAGATACCTCCTTTCAGGCAGTGGCTGTGCAGCTTCACCTGGATAGGAGGTATACTATCATTTCTGCGTACATTCCACTGTGAGCTGACTTCGACGCGGGGGACTTCCGCCGCGTCGTGGCACGGTTGCCGAGGCCCTTTCTCTTTCTTGGAGATCTGAACAGCAGGTATCATCTCTGGGGAGATTACTCAATAAATCCTAGGGGACAAGTCCTTGCCGATCTGATCGAAGAGCTTGAGATGGGGGTCCTAAACGTGGATGAGTTTACACATCACTGTCCGAGAACCGCTTCATTTTCTTGCCTTGATCTATCTTTGTGCTCTTCGGATGCACAGCCTGATTTTGATTGGGGGGTAGTCGATGACCTCCATGGTAGTGATCACTTTTCCATTCAATTATCATTTTCAGGGCAACTGCCGCCTGAGAGCCCACCTCGGTGGTGCTTGGCGCGGGCGCGGTGCCCTGCATTTCAGGAAATGACTGAAATCTCTATCTCAGTCGAGGAATTTAGGTAGGTAGATGAGGCCTTTGAGTTCTTCTCCGGCAACCTCATCGCCGCGGGCCTGACTACTATTCCTAGAACGTCTGGCTTTTTGCACGCCGACCACTCCCATGGTGGTCGGCCGAGTGTGAGACGGCCCTCAAACAAAAGCGTTATGCCTACATGCGCTATAAGCGCCGCCCGAACGATTTCACTGTCGCTGAATTTCGTCGGGCTAGGGCTAGGTTCAAGTATATTTCGAAGCACGCCCGCGGCTCTTCTTGGCAGGCATACGTTTCTTCACTTAACGGGAAGACCCCTTTAGCTGAGGTGTGGAAGCGAGTCAAAAGGATTCGGGGCAAGTTCTTGCAGGACATTCCTCCCGTTTTCCAGGAGAATGGGACCGCAACCTCGGACCCCGTGTCCGTGGCGGAATCCTTCGCGACCGCTTTTTCCGCATTCTCTAGCCGGGATGCTGCTCCGCCAGCATTCAATGCACGTCGTGATGTCGTGGAAGGCCGCCGGCTGGACTCTACCTCGAGAGGCGGAGAACCCTTCAACGACAGGTTTACTGTGAGTGAGTTGGCGCTCCGCTCTCGCTTCGTGCGCGGACACCGCCCATGGTCCGGACGATATCCCGTACGCCATGCTTCGACACCTGAGTGAGCGAGGCATGGCCTTTCTGTTAGATTTGTTCAACAGGATCTGGGTGGAGAGTCTTCTCCCAGATTCCTGGCAAATCGCTAGAGTGCTCGCCTTTCGCAAGCCGAGGAGAGTTCACTCTACTCGGACCGGTTTCCGCCCAATCTCTCTAACCTCTTGTGTGTGCAAGTTGATGGAGAAATTGGTAAATGTTAGACTAGCCTATTTCCTGGACAGCGGAGGCCATCTGTCTTCTGCACAGTGCGGCTTCCGCAAGTTCCACTCCACGTCGGATGCTCTGCTCCGACCTGAAAATGCCGTCTGCAAGGCTCTCCTTCTTAGACAGCACTACGCAACGGTGTTTTTCGATCTGGAGAAGGCCTATGATACCTCATGGCGATACGGTATCATAGAGACTCTCCACACGATGGGGGCGAGGGGACTCCTCCCAGTCTTTATATCTGAATTTTTGCGAGATCGTCGATTCCGCGTACGGGTGGGGGGAGCTCTCTCCGGCCCAAAGGAGCAGGAAGAGGGTGTCCCGCAGGGAAGTGTCCTCAGTGTCACACTCTTTGCCCTGAGCATCAACGGCATCACCTCGGTGCTGCCAGAAGATGTTCTCGCTACGCTCTACGTGGCGACAATTCGATCCCTTTTGGCGCGGCCCAGATGCCAACTCTGGATCATCGACTCCAACAGGTATTGAACCGCGTCTCTCGCTATGCCGAAGCGCACAGGTTTCGTTTTTCTTTGGCCAAGACTAAGGTGGTGCAATTCTGCCGCTATCCAAGGCTCCACCACGACCCAGATTTGTTTCTTAATGGGGTGCGCCTGGATGTGGTTGATCGCACCGTTTCCTTTATCTTGTATTCGACCGACGCCTCACCTGGGAGGCTCATATTCGCAGCCTTAGGGTCTCTTGTACCCGCGCCATGGATATTCTCCGTTCCGTGACGTTCAGCGCTTGGGGCGCTGATAGGGCTACTGCCCTACTTTTTTATCGATCCTTTGTTCGTTCGAAGCTCGACTACGGATGCGAGATTTATGCATCTGCAGCCGAGCGTTTATTGCGGAAGGTAGATTCGATCCACCACACCGGCCTTCGCCTTGCGACCGGTGCCTTCCGCACTTTCCCCATTGAGAGCCTGTTGGTCGATGCTGGGGAGATGCCACTCGCTCTGCGCCGCGTGCAATGCATCACTCGCCTGTACGCGCGATCCCGGCGCCTCCCTCAGTCGCCAACAGCTTTCACTGCATTCGCAGCTGATCTCGACGGTGCCTATGCCGCCGAGAGACGCCAGTTATACCCTAAGCCCTTTGGGTTTAGGGCTAGGAAACTCCTTCGAGAGCTAGATATAGCTCTCGGGCCGGTGGCGCCCCTGGTTTCGCCCAGGACGCCACCTTAGAGAGTAACACATTTGGCTAATTGTCGCCACGTCTCTGCTCCCAAAACTTGTATGGCGCCGGGAGTATTGCGTTCGACCTTTTTGGAGCACACCTCGTGTCACGCTGGAACCGTGCCAGTGTATACGGATGGCTCCAAGTCCCAAGAGGGCGTCGGCTTCCACGCCGTATCCCCTTTGTTTGAAGTCAGCGGTGCTCTGCCAGGCGTTGCGTCTGTCTTCACGGCCGAGCTGGTGGCAATACACTACTCGGTACGGGAGATTACGTGACGACCCCGGTTCAGAGACCGGATTGTGATCTATAGCGACTCACAAAGCGCCCTGAGTGCTCTCGGGGCATTGGAATCTCCGCATCCCTTGGTTCGCGATATCCGTGACGGCACGGTTTTGGCGAGCCGGGCAGATGTCGAGATTATCTTCTGCTGGGTTCCTGGACATGTAGGAATTGCAGGGAATGAGGGTGCCAAAGAGTCCGCGAGGACTCTGCGACCGGACCAGCGTTTCGCTCTTCCTCACACCTACTACATGGCAAGAATACGGGCAGCTCTTCGGACTGCTTGGCAAAGAAGATGGGAGACGGTCGAAGGGAACTTAGTTGCGTGCCATTGTGCCGTGACTGTTCCCATGGACCTATCCCCCAATGCCGCGACGGCTTCAGGTCGCTTTCTGTCGTCTCCGAATCGGACACACTCGTGTGATGGAGCGCTCGCCTGTGTCCTATTGTGACGACTGCGTCGTTCTTCAGACTGATCGGCACATTCTTGTCGAATGTCCCAGTCTGGGTGATCTTCGCGCACGTTACCGGTACCGGGATGGGCGGGGTCGCTACCGCCTGTGCCTTGTACTCGGGACGAGTGCGTGCACATTGACTGGTGGACTTGTTGACTTTTGGGGGGAGGCTGGCCTCTCCCTATTATTTAAGCAGGGTTTGTTTTTTTTCCCTTTAGGTTGCATGCTCCTGCGCCGGGGGGACCTCCCCCCGATGCAGGAGCTTGCTTCCTTTCCCCCTTTTGGGGTGTTTTTCGTCTCTAATTTTATTTTAAAGTAGCCTAGAACTAGGCCAGTTTAAATACGGCGACTAATGCCCAAGTAGGCAGTCGCCAGATAAGCTCTTTTTAAAAAAAAATCCCAACAGCCGCACAAACAGTTTTCCTGCACTCTCAGCGCTTTGTAGACCTTACTTTTGGGATTACCCTCATACATGACGTTGGGCATGAGTTCTGTTCTCTTCACTGACGAGACCAAGTCTATTTTGGAAAAGACCTCGACAGCAGGGAGAAGGAGTCATGTTATGGGCTGGTATAATTGGACACAAACTTGTTGGCTTAGTCAGGGTGCTTGATGGGGTTAAAGTGATCGCAGCTGCCTACGGCACTCTTTTGAAGGAGACATTGGATTCCTGGTTAGATGACATACCGTTGTCACTTTTAATGACTTTTTCATGCATGACAACTTTATGGTGTGGCCGCTAGCCTCTCCGGATCTCAACCCAATCGAAAATTTGTGGTCCATCATTAAACAAGATTTATATGCCGATGGAGATCAATTTTCGTCTAAGAAGTCTTATGGGCGACTATCAAAGCTGCAGCAAAAGCAGTCCAACCTGCTACTATTAAGAAATTGACAGATTCCATACATGATAGGGTTTTTGAAGTCATGCATGGAAATAGCGCTCATGTGAGCAAATAATTAATTCTGTCCATCAATCGGTTATTATAATTATAGTTTTCTGTTAAGTATATGTGCAAGGTATGATTAATGTGTATAATTATCCTTCATTTTCTTGAAAATATGTCTAGATGGTCTACTCTCATTCAAAAGCTATTATTGTGGTTCACGCAAAAAATGACGAATCTGAAATCAAAATTGGAGGACCTAACACAGCATAATGAAAACATATTGCCATATTGTGCAAAGCAGCTGGCAAAGGTTTCATCGAAATGTATTCACAGAACTGAGAAATCCTAACTTTCGCTACCAAGCGCAACACAAAGTGTTCAGACCCAGACCCGGCTAAAACCAGGGCTTGCCCCCTCTTTCCCTAGCTTGACCTTTTTCTGTAAGACGAAACCCCTCTACCGCGTCTAACGACACGGTGGAGGGGTAGGAGCTTCGGCTCCTACGCCCACACCCGGTGAATCCTCCAAAAGAGGGACCCCCGCCTGACTAAGGTTTCATGGCAGAGGGAGAAAAAGATTGGCATGGTGAGCCCCCCCGCCCCCGATAAGTCCTCGAAGGCGACAGCGCAGGGAGTTCTGTCTTCGGCAAGCGTACGGCCATTCCCGTGAGGTTCTCTTCGAAGAGGGTTCCCGCATCTCCTCCGAGCTAGGCTTGGAGGGTATACTCCTTCAATAGAGTTGCCGTGGACTGTGGGACAGCTGGGAGGAACTTCGGAGGCTCGTCTCCTCCCGTTTTTCCTTAGTTATCTTTTTGCGGGAGACCATGCTGGGCACGTGCCCCCTGCACATCCTCCTGGGGTATAAGGGTTTTGCGACTCCACCACCACGGGATGGATGCTGGGTAGGAGGAAGCGACATTTACACCCCGCATGATGTCTCTGTTCTTTTCTTTGCTTTAGATACCTCCTTTCAGGCAGTAGCTGTGCAGATGCACCTGGATAGGAGGTATACTGTTATTTCTGCGTACATTTCACCCTCAGCAGACTTCGACGGAGGGGGACTTCCACAGCGTTGCCGGGGCCCTTTCTTTTGCTCGGGGATCTGAACGGTAGACACCCACTCTGAGGAGACTACTTGATCAATCCCTTATTTCTTTCTTTCTTTTTTATTGGGTTTTGTTTGTTTAGCCTGTGCTTGGCCTTTTTTTTTCTCTTTGTTATTTGTTTTGTTTTTTATCTAGCCTTGTAGTAGGCTATGATCTGATTATGACGACTTTTGCCCCAGTAGGCAGTCCAGAGATGGGCTATCAAAATTTAAAAAAAAAATAACCATGATTTTTTTTTCTGTATTTGTAATTTTTTCAGGTATCTGAATTGCCCTCCACCGTTGCACCTCTGTTCTTCGAAGTGATTAAGAAGGCTTTGCCGATAGGAGTCGAGGTGTCAATCCATGAACATATGGAAGAGTACGAAAATGTATGTGGTCACCTACTCTCACAACTTTTTTTTTTTTACAAATCTTCTACATTGGATTAGTTCTTGGTGGATACGGGCCTCCTATTTAATTATTTTGGTTGTTGGTTGCATGCTCATGCCCCTGGGGGAGCAGGCTTCCCTGGCTCCTGAGCCTATGTAATTTCAAGCATTATGCTCTTATTAGTGGCTTCCAGTTAAGCCTAAATTTAAAAAAATACAAACTTGGTCAGAATGCTTCAAACACCCTCCTCCATGCACACCTATAATATACCATATCATCCAGTTACTCCTTGATCAGCCCTTTCTCAAACATTCTTTCACATCAGTCACCTTTAACGCGTTCTTCCAACCTCTTGCATACGATGGGCGGTCAATAAGTTTTGCGAATCGGTAGGGCAAAAGAGGAAGGGGGTGGCTGTTTGTGGGGGTGTTAGGACAAGTTATGTCAAGTCAGGACCTGCAGCCGCACGCTCCTGCCTCGTTTATTTAAGAAGCAGTAGCTGATCGCAGATCGTCAGTCACAAATATTTCAACAATGGAGAAGGTTGAGCACCGCGCAGTGATCAAATTTTTGACCAAGGAAGGCAAGAATGCAAAGGAGATCCATGAACGCATGGTTGCAGTGTACACCGACACTGCCCCTTCCTATGCAACCATTGCTCGCTGGAATAGGGAGTTTCGCCATGGTCGTGAGTCCCTTGAAGATGACGCCCGTGAGACGTGACCAACGAGGACAATGTGGCCCGTGTGGAGAGGATGATCCTCGAAAATCGACGGGTGAAGGTCGAAGAAATCGAGCGAGAACTTGGAATATCACATGGAAGTGTTATCAACATCATCCACGACAATTTGCCCATGACCAAGGTCTGTGCCCGTTGGGTACCTAGAAACCTCACGCCCCATGATCGACTTCAACGTCGTCAAAGTCCACATGTCCAGAGTTGCACAAGCTGCCCTGCGCGAGTGCGGATTCGAGGAGCTCAACCATCCCCCCTACAGTCCAGATCTGGCCCTTAGCGACTACTTTTTATTCCGCCAGCTCAAGGCTGCACTGCGTGGACGGCCGGTTTGGTGACGATGAAGATGTCCAGCTCGCCGTCCAGGAGTGGATTGAACAGCAGTCGGGAGATTTCTGGTTTTCGGGAATTCGAAGCCTCAGGGACAAGTTGCGCAAGTGCATTGAAGTTGAGGGTAGTTATATTGAAAAATAATAAAATACTTTTCCTTATATCCGAATTGCAAAACTTATTGACCGCCCCTCGTAACACCAGGTCATCAACATACACCAACTTTGAACCCATCCTTCACTCCTTCACTCTAATTATAATTCTACTTCATCTATAAAGATTTTAAACAACCATAATGACATCATACACCTTATATTGCCCCCAATATATGTCAAACCAGTTACTCAGACATTCTTTCACCCAAATACACTTATACTTTCCAAATAAATACTTTTCATATCCTACAACAGTTTATCACTCTGCACATTTCTAGAATATGCCATAATACTTCTCTATCAACATAATCATGAACTTTCTCTAGTTCCATGAATCCAGCCTCAACATTACACCTCTTACCCTCGTTTTTTAAATCAACTGTCTCATTGCAAATACTTGATCTACACACACACTATATCCATTATAAATCCACCATGTCCGTCCTTTTATCAATGCTTGTTATTTTTTCTATAAATCAAATAAAAAAAATTCATGCAGCTTAAAACAGTCAACATGCCCATGTAGTTCTTGAATTTGTATATCCCCATTACCTTTATGCAAAAGTACTTTCACAGCATGCTTCCACTCCTCGGCCACTTCCACTTTCAAATGCCTTACCCAGCCACCAGACTCATTTTATAACACAGTCACAACCACTTTTTAGTATTTCAGCGACTATATTATCTACTCCACTGTCTTCCCACTTTTAGGTGCTCTCACAGCACCCTTGCCTGCTTCCATGCCCCGATAGTTTAGCCACGCAAAGCCAATCATTTTCGAATTCCTTTTAGAGTCGTCCTTCTCACATTTATAATCTTAGACGCCGCAACTTCCCCTTACCTGTCCTCCTCACTGGCTGTGTCCGGACAACAAAGAGCTGTTTTCTCCTCTTTACGGTTCCGCGCATTCCTCCATGGGTAATCGTGCCTTTCCGTAAGTTGTGGAATGGGCTGCCTTCTGCCATACGCTCCTCTTCGTCTCCCGACGTATTCAAACGGGGTCTGAAAACTCACCTTTCTGTGAGGCCTTATCTTATTGGATCGAGGGGCGTCCTGCGAAGGCTTCAAGGTCTTGAAGGGCGCCAGATAATACCTCTTATTATTGCTCACATTTGCTTCATCTTCCACGCCCACATTATACGACTCGATAAAGTCTTCTCATTAGCTACTTTTAACTCCATTGCCCACGAGTTCCCTGCTATCTATCTGTTGTGGGCGCGGATCTCCCTCCGACACCTGAACAGAACTAAATTTTTTTTTGGGGGGGGGGATTTTTTGACTAGTATTTAATTTCGGTGGCTGTATCATTGAGGGCGAGTACCAGAAGAGCTCTATAAATTTTTAAAACCAAAAATTGACATTCTTGATGTTTGCACAACTATTGTTCTCTTGTTTTTTCACCTTTCTCACTTACATAACTTTCTTTTTCCCATCTTCATTCTATCATCCGTCCAAATGCTTCATTTGGTGCAGGTAGCGTGGTGGTGACCTTCCTAGAGGCCGCCACCTCGTAGAAGACAGGTAGGGGAGGCCGGGAAGTAAGACTTAGTATAACTAATCGCTCGTTTCACTTTTCTTTCCACCTCCTCCTATATATTCATTCGTCCGCATCTCCTTGACATTCTCATCTTACTATTTGCAAGTAGTACTTGAGGAGCAAAGGAAGAGGTACTTGCCAACCACCAGTTCCTTTTGCTCTCCACTGCACATTTCACATCGTTATTCCCCGATTCATTTCTAGTCTTTTTATTTTCCAGTACCACCAACTCTCACTTCCTTAAATTTGTTCTACATTTGCTGCCCTATCCCCATTTTCACATTTCCTCTCCCCTGCTATCAAGCATTCTCACATACTCTTCCTTCATTCTGATTCAACGACCTTTCACTTATTCTCCCCGTAAGGGGTGCGGTGATTTTCCTTCCTGGCCGCCGTGCTGACGGGACTCAGCGCCCCGTCCGGCCTCTTCTCCTTATTTTCTTACTTTTGCTTCTGTACAGGTCGACGGATGCGCCCACTGGGGGGCATCGTCTGCAGGACCGTGCCTTAGAGGTTTGGTTGCCCGAGTCGTCATTTTGTTTCTGGGAGGTCTTAGCACCCCAGTCCAGAGAATCTCCGTTATGCAGCTCCACTGTTTTTAAAACGACAGTGGGAGTCGCGGGTTGGGTTACCCCATCTGGGCTGTATGGGCGCTCTTTGGACTCACGATGACTATTTGGTGCATGCCCTCGACTCCAGGGAAAGCCCAAAATACAATATATACTTATATGGGTAAATTTAACAAACATAACTCGGTCATCGTGCCTTGGACCCTGACGGTAGACGCTTTGATCCTTTTGGGTCAGAAGTCGACCCTGAGTTGGATTACGACCGAGTTTTAGTCTTGAAAGCGAACGATAGTCCTCTTGTTAAGGCTGATATCTTTGACGTCTACGAGGATTTTGTTTAGAAATGTGGCGAACCTGCCCAAATGTGGCCACGTAATGATGGCGCATTGATAGTCGAGGCGAAATCAAGCGAGCAGCATCAGCGGATTAAGACCCTACAGTCTTTAGCTTCTGTAGACATGTCCTCTGCTTCGCACCCGACATTTAACACCAGTAAAGGTGTTATCCGATCGGGAGAGTTAATAGATTACGATGTTGACAGGCTGGTATCAAAACTTACCAATCAGAAGGTTGTAAATGCCCACCGCATTTCCAGGTTTGTGAATGGCGCTAGGTTACCTGCCGCCACCATAATCCTGACCTTCAACAGATTGGAACCGCCCAAGTACGTTAAGGCTGGCTATCTTAACATCCCAGTCAAGCCTTACGTTGAAAACCCACGACGATACTTCCATTGCCAACGCTTTGGCCATGTAAGCAAGTTTTGTAAACAGGCAAGGTTGTGTGTGAATTGTGGATCGGATTATCACGGGACGCTCTGTTCTCAACAGCCGTGCTGCCCTAACTGTGGTGGAGAACACCCTGCAACATCATAGCAATGCACTTTCTTTCTCTATGAGAGAGAAGTCATTGCCATTAGAAACAAGAACAGGGTCATTTTTAAAGAGGCCAGAAGAAGAGTAAATGAGATGTATGTCCAACCTGGTGCGAGCTTTTCTGATGCTCTGCGTTCTACCGGGCCAAAGTAAGGGAGAAGCCAGAGAGCTCCTACAGGTTCTCCTCTGCCTGACCAGGTAAAAAGTCCTCCCCGTCCTAAACGTACATCTCGTGATGAACACTCTTGGTCAGTACCTAACAGTGCTTCTGAGGTTACCAACAAGAAGAGGAACCTTTCTCCTTTCCTGGTTCCCCAAAGGTGGTTAAGCACCTTGCTACCGCTCCAGAACATGTGGATATTGATCATGTTGATCCTCAGGCGGTATCCATTCCACCTCTGGACATTCACCCTGCCCCTAAAGGACCAAGCTCTTCTTCAGCTCCAAAGCCAGTTATCACTCCACCCTCCCTTGTTGATACTGCTTTGGGATTCCTTCGATCCTTGAATGAGAAGGAACCAACCATTGCTCCTTCCCAGGAGCCAGCTGTTGTGGAGGTTACCCCCTCTGAGGAGGACTCTCAAAAACTGACTCCACATCCTTCTCTATCAGCATCGAATTCACAACTTTTGCCGATGTCCTCGCCACCACCATCGCCTCTACCATCCCAACCAATACCACCAGCTGTGTCAAAATCGTCTGTTCCCTCGATACCTGAACTGACCCTTGGAGTTGCTTCCATCTCTGCTTCTCCAGTGAAGACAGTTCTCTCTTACAGCCACTTATCAAAATCTGATGCGCCAACTCTTAAAGAAAAACCAAAGGCAAAACTCAAGCTTCCGATGCCTCCTTTGTCATACTCCAAGCCTAAGGCTAGTATGACACGAACTACTTCCGCTGGTAGTTCAAATCCAAAATCTCCTACCCCTAAAGGTAGGAATAAATCTACCGTTATGCTTAAACGGTAACAATGTTTCGAATTATTCATTGGAACCTCCAAGGTCTCTTCCCTAAATGGGAAGAGTTCAAGCTCCTGCTTAAGGATTACAATCGCGATTGTATTGCTTTACAGGAGACTTGCTTGGCCAGCATTTTGGGTTTTGTGGGATATTATAAGAACCCTGGAGAATCAATTCATGGTTCTGCTGTTTTTTGTTAACAACAAGGTTCCCCACAACCAGCTCTCTCTTAACACAGACCTGCAGGCGGTTGCTGTCCGCCTGTTTTCCAGTCGCCATTATTCGGTCTGTATCTTCCTCCTGGCGAGGAAAGAGATACAGCTGTTTTAGCTACAAAGTTAGCTAATTTAATTTCTCAACTCCCTCCTCCCTTTTTATTGATTGGTGACTTTAATGCTCGACACCCCTTTGGGAGGACCATGATAACAACCCTAGAGGAAATATGATTGGGAGATTTCTGGGCACTAATGATGTCTGCTTTCTTAACGATGGCAGCCACACATCATTTCACATCCAGACGAACAGCTTTACTTGTGTGGACTTGTCTCTCTATTCACCAAGCTGTAGAGCTGATTTTGATTGGGCAGTGGATCCTGACTTGCTGCGAGGCAGTGATCACCTCCCCATTGTAATAACACCATGTACAGGTAGTCCTCCTCCACCACCTAGCAAAAGATGGAATACAAAAAAAGCAAACTGGCCTAAGTTCAGGCACCTCTCGAGCCATGATGGGTCCTTTCCTCGTGAAGATATTGAAGTAGCTATTGATGATCTTCTAGTCCACGTCAATCATGCAGCTAATTTCTCCATCCCGCTCTCCGGTTCAACTGCTCGTGGACCACAATTGCCCTGGTGGTCTGCTGAATGCTCGAGAGTTATCACTGAATGTAAACAAGCTTGCCGACGTTACCATCGGTGCCCCACGATGGTAAGGAAACTTGCTCGTAACCGAGCAAGGGCAGCACGGCGACAAGCTCGAAAGACCTCGTTGGATGGTTACATCGCATCGATATGTTGGCAGACCCCTGTAGACAAAATCTGGAAGAGGGTCAAAAAGCTATTGGGGAAATCCAATGGCTTTACAGCTCCCAACATTGTTCAGGCCGGAGAACTGTTGGGAGACTTATCCCATATTTCCGATGTTTTGGTCGGATCGTTTGCCAATATTTCAAGCCAAGACAACTATTCCATCCAATTCCAGCGCTTTAGGCTCCAACAGGAGCAGCATCCTATCAACTTTATGGAGCCTAACATGGATAAACAGCCTTATAATCGGTTCTTTTCTATCCATCAGCTCCATAATGCACTGAGGCACTGTGGATCCACTGCACCCAGATCGAATGGCATTTCCTATTATATGATTAGGAATATGCATCCATCCCTCCTAGCACATTTGCTGGACATCTATAACTTCATCTGGATTAGGGGCTGCTTTCCTTCTATTTGGAGGGAGGCTGTGGTTTTACCTTTCCGAAAACCAAGAAAGGATGTGACGGAACCCACCCATTACCGCCGCATTGCCCTTACTATTTGTCCATGTAAATTGTTTGAGAGGATGATAAATACAAGACTCGTCTGGTTTTTGGAGACAAACCATCTCATATCTCCCTCTCAATCAGGGTTCAGAAAAAAACAGTACCATCGACCTGCTTGTTAGAATGGAGTCTTATATAAGAGATGCTTTTTCAAAGAGGCAGCATTCTGTTGCTGTTTTCTTTGATATTGAGAAAGCATATCATACCATTTGGAGGCGTGGTATCCTTAAGCAACTCCATGATTGGGGCCTGTGGGGGCTTTCTCCCCAGGTTTGTCGAGCAATTCTTCATGTGGCGCACACTACGTGTAAAAGTTGGAAATGCCCTATCTTAGCCCGTAGGGCAAGTTGAGGGTATGCCACAGGAAAGTGTCCTCATTGTCACCTGCTTCTCTGTGGCCATCAATAGCATTATCACAAATCTCCCAGCTGAGATTTCCTCAAATCTATATATGAATGACTTAGCGCTTATCTGTTCATCGCCTGGACTTCCATTTGTCATCCGTAAGCTACAGCGGGTTATAAATACTGTAGCTGATAATGCTTCTTCCAAGGGCTTCCGCTTTTCCGCAGTAAAGACCAAGGCTGTCTGTGATAGAACGGTCTGAGGCCGCTTTAATTCAGCCTCTATCATATGTTAACCATGCTCACCCACATGCATCCTGCCTGCGAGAGGAAACAGAAGCGCGTTATCTCCCATCATAGCCAATGTTTAATCAAGGAGGTTCACTCCCACATTTCGCCTCCATACGTCGATTTCGCCAGATTGAATTAGGCTTATGGGCAGATAAGGTATTTTCCCAGGCGCCAACTGGACATTCCCCCGAAGTCCCCCATTCAATTATCCCCTACGCCATGGAGATGGCTCCGGCTATTTATACCGTAGCTTTTCCCAATTGAGGCAGATCCAGATTATCTTCGCGAGGCATTAAGGTGATCCGGTCTTCCTTGTGCACCTAGGAACTCTGCCGAGAAACCCCTTATTGTCCAGAAGAGGGACAATATCCCTTGTGTGCTAAGGTTCGTGCCCTTCGAGACGCCAAGTCAACAAGGCCTCCCTGTTGCTCAGAAAGAGAACAACGTTAGAACAGCCATTGTTCTTTGAGTTCGTTTAACAAGAAACGGTTCTCCCCCCCCCCACCCGATTTTGTTCAGAAGAGAACAACGTTAGAACAGCCATTGTTCTTCAAGCCCGTTCGTCAAGAAACGGTTCTCGTTCCCAAGACATCACGTCCAGTTAATTTAATTCCCCCCTTTTTAACGTTCTTCAAGAGAACGCTTGGTTTCAACAATAACCTCCATTGTTCATCTAGTACATCTCCGATTTGCTGTCACAAGGATCGCTCGTACTTTTGAGCCCCACTTCGCTCTCACTCCTCGAAAACGGTCCTCCCCCCTCGTTAAGGACAATCCCCGAAGAACCCTTCTGCTGGAAATCGCCAGTTGGACCGAAGATTCCTTCGCATCGTCTTCCTCTGCACAACAACTTTGTAATTACGTAAGCTGAGCATTACCTTTAATCATTTAACCTTTTGTCAACGCAACCCTGTGCTTTAAATGGTTTAGCGAACCATTCCCCCCTTTATTTTTTGTTTGTTTACCTTTTTAAATCTCTCCAAATCTTAATCCTCAGATCAGATATTCCCACGACCCCTTTTCATTCCCCGTTTATGTAAACATTTTTTTTGTGTGTTGTTGATAGTTTAATTAATAAAACTATTTTATTAATGGTAGCCATGTTATTAATCCTTGTGTACCGTTCCACTTATTAAGCATATTGAAGATAAATAAGCCTCTCCAGCCCCCCTTCTTTTGAACTAACGTCGGTCAATCAGATTACCACGCACTCGAAATATAGAATAATTCCCTCAACGAATAGTTATATATGATATATCGTCGAGAGCCTATTCTACCACATATATATATATATATATAGAAGAAGGAGCAAATGCAAGTTCTGCGGGTGATAACAACCACCACAGGGCTTTCGCCATATTTATTTTCTGCCTTTCAAAACAATTTTGAAGACAGAAATAAAGGTGCAGAAACCTTGCATTGCAGACTATATTACAATATAGTACAAGAAAGTGAAATTTGACGCGAATGAGCAATGAGACAAGAAACAGGAGTTTTTTTTTAGAGGTAAGAGAAAGGGACATTAGAAGAAGACTAGAATCATAGAGAGCAGAGGGCGGCACAATGAAGGCAATCCTTTACCGAGAAGACAGAGATAACGCCAGGGGAAAAAGTTTGAAATTCCTGGCCGGGAATTTCAAACTTCTAATGTCCCTTTCTCTTACCTCTAAAAAAAATTAAAAAAAAAACTCCTGTTTCTTGTCTCATTGCTCATTCGCGTCAAATTTCACTTTCTTGTACTATATATATATATATACTATTTAAATTTGGTGTCAGGTGTGGGGTTTAACGCTATATCTTTGCAAACACTGGTCTCAGTCGAGTGAAGCATAGTGTTATTCGTTATAAGAATAGAGTATATTAATTCCCTTTTGTTTTAACGATTGCTATCTTCCTTTTTGAAACTTAAGAAGCTGGAGTAGCTCAAGGAACTGTTATAATAATTTGTTTGTGTTTTTTTTGTTATTTTAGTCATTGGTTATCTAGGTCGAGAAACCAATCACGAATAGGTCAGTGCCCATATTTAGGTAGGCCAATTCTCTAGAAGGCATAATTCTTTGGCAAGGAATTTAGTGGGTTGACTATTGCGCCCCAAAGTGCAAATATGACCTAGTTTGAAATCTTCAAGGCGCAAGGAGAATCCTTGGGACTTTCCGGAAGAGAATTGATTGAGTACGTTCAAGAGGTGCAACGAACAGAAAGAGAAAAGTTAAGAGAAGGAGAAATCCAACGAGAAGAAAAAGAAAGAGGGGAACGGAAAAGACAAGCTGAGCTTCACCATCAGCTTGAAATGGCTCGCGTACAGGCTGAAATATAATCAGTCAGTTCACGTTCAGAAGCCGCGCCCAATCTCCCACTTAAGCTCCCCAATTTCAGGGATGGAGAGGATTTCGGAGCATTTTTAGCACACTTCGAAAAGATCCTTGAGATCAATAACTTGGATTTGGAGGCTGAAGGTGTAGTTAGATTACTTCCCCTTTTAAATTGTAAATTGCGTGACATTTTCATATCTTTACCATCTGAATGTACAATTGACTACAGCACCTTAAAAGCTGAGTTATTGGCCGCTCATAATATGACTCCCGATTTCTACCGACAAGAATTTCGAGGAGGTCGTATTAAACCCGGACAGACGTTCCCGTCAATTCGGATACATTCTTCAGAGGAATTTTAAATTCTGGTTAGAATCCTCAAAGGTTGATCCTAACTACGAGTCCTTAACATTCTTCGTGTGGCGGGATCAATTTTTGGCGTCTCTCCCGACGGAGATCCGCGCGTTCGTCAAGGATCTTCGGTGCCAGACCTTTAAAGAGTGTACCGAAGAAGCGGATGTATATGCCGCAAGCCATAATTTATACCCCAAGGAGAATCGAAATTCTCACCGATCCTCCTACCAGGAAAGAAGGAAGGATTCGCGCCCCTTCCCAGGAAAGCCGACGAAGTTTCCGGGCCCCGTAAACCCCAAAACTTCTTCCTCCCAAACCAACAACGGGACATCAAACCTCCCGTTAAGATTTCTCCACCATCACTCTTCCCGAAGCAACCAATCATATGCTTCACCTGCGGTGTAGAAAACCACATGAGCTGGAATTGCCCCCAAAATTCTAGGCTTAAAAGCGGACCAGCTCACCAAGTTCACCAGATTAATGCTTCCCCGGTGGTGCAGACCCAAGCATCAACTTCTTACCCTCCGTCAGGCCACCAGGTAAATTTTATTTTTGATAAAAGTTCCCCGGGAACTTTGAAATTTGAGGAGGGCAGCGTGAACGGCTGCCGTGTATCTACTCTTGTCAGGGACACAGAGTGCACGTGTTTCATCGTGTCCGACGAGCTCCTCCCCCCAGTGGACCCTAACCACGAAAAATTTGGGCGGGCGAACCGATTCCCCGTCGTTAGATGTTACCTGCAGTGTCAGTATTATGATGGCTGGGCTGAAGTCATTTCAGCACCCATAAAATTTTGTTCCGTACTTATAGGAAAGAGCCCTCAAGTAAGCTCTGACCCTGTGTCCCAGGCCGCCCTTACTCGAGGCCGAGCTAATAAGGAAGCCCAGGAGTCCGTCTCCCTCAGAACCCCGATACCGTCCGAATTCTCGGAGATCCTTAACCAGGAATTTAGGTCCGCACAGAAAGAGTGTGAAGCACTAACACCCTTATGGGATAAGGCCCAAAACAAGGACACGGAGACTGTCCGTGGACCCAAAGTAATAAGGTACCTGGAGCAAGGTGGTCTACTTTACCGATCCGCAGAGGACAGTAATAACGCTGTTACAACTGTCTTATGCCTTCCACGATCCCATGTACCTATAGTGATCAAAATAGCTCATGACAGCATCTTTTCCAGTTATTTTAGTCATACTAAAACGGGTCAGCTTATTTTTAAATATTTTTATTGGCCGGGTGCTGCAGCTGACATCTTAAAGCATTGTCGATCCTGCGATGTGTGTCAGAAGACGTCCGCTAAGGGGCGGGTCAAACCTGCTCCCTTACAAAGGAGACGAGTCATAACTGAACCCTTCTCCAGAGTGGCCATCGACCTGGTTGGCCCTATCCACCCCCCTTCGAGCCAAGGGCACAGCTATATTTTTAACTTAGTTGACTTTGCTACCTGTTTTCCCGAGGCTGTCCCACGACCCCTTTTCATTCCCCGTTTATGTAAACATTTTTTTTTGTGTTTTGTTGATAGTTTAATTAATAAAACTATTTTATTAATGGTAGCCATATTATTAATCCTTGTGTACCGTTCCACTTCTTAAGCATATTGAAGATAAATAAGCCTCTCCAGCCACCCCCCCGCCCCCTTTTGAACTAACCTCGGTCAATCAGATTACCACGCACTCGAAATATAGAATAATTCCCTCAACGAATAGTTATATATGATATATCGTCGAGAGCCTATTCTACGACACTGTCCACTTTTACAATCATAGATCGGTGACATGGGACCCTCCCCATTTGTCACTCTATGGTGTCCCTGTAACCTTTGAGTCCCATTTCAAATTTCTAGGGGTGATCTTTGATTCGAGGCTTTCTTGGAGGCCTCATTTGGATGCTTTGAAAAGGTCTTATCTGAAGAGAATGGACATAATGAAATTACTGTCACACACTTCTTGGGGAAGTGATCGACGCACCCTGTGGCTTTTGTATTCAGCACTGGTCCAGTCAAAGCTGAACTATGGGTCACAGGTGTACTCCTCTGCCTCGCCGTCCATCCTTGAAAAATTAAATACTATGCGTAACCAGGGTGTGCGCCTGGCTTCTGGAGCCTTCAAGTCCTTTCCTGTGTGGAGTGTCTATGCAGAGAACGGGGCTCTTCCTCTTCCTTTTCACAGGCTAAAGTCTAACCTCAAATATCTTTTTAGACTTGAGCAATTACCATAGTCGCCAGTATATGAGTGCACGTTCAATTTGCGAACAGTGGCCTCATATGATAGATTATCATCCCTGGCTCGCCCCTTTGCTCTTCGCATGGCCGAGCACACAGGACGTCTAAGGTTTTTCTGTTATTCCGTTTTCAATACCAAAGATTTCCCCATGGCTCATACCACCTGTAGTGGTATGCAAAGGGCTTACTGGTAGGCCCAAAGATCAGTTCTTGCCTGTAGCCTTGAGAACCATGTATGATCAACACTCCTCCTACCATCTTTGTGTTCACCGACGGGTCCAAGTCATCGGACGGAGTTGGAGCTGCTGTTGTCTTCCCATCTCAGACAGCATTGGTTCGCCTACCAAGTGCAGTTTCTGCTTTCACCGCAGAACATGTCCTTCTTGCTGCACTTTTTGTTATTGCTCCTATACAATCTGGTTCTCTTATGATTTTCTCTGACTCCCTTAGTTCTCTGGAGGCACTGAGTGCTTTTGGTTCTAGCCATCCGCTGGTTTCCAAGATCCAGCGGTGGCTTTTTTATCTTTCTCCTATTCATAAGATTTCTTTTTGCTGGATACCCAGTCACGTGGGTATTCCAGGTAATGAAAGGATGGAGTTCTGCGGCCAAGGAGGCGGCATCATTGGGCACACCCCCATCAGCCCCAGTTCCACCTCGTGGTGTCTATCCCCTCATCACCGAATATGTAGTCGGCTTATGGCAGAAAATGTGTCATGAGCTTCCTCCCACCAAGCTCCATTCCATAAAACCTTCAGTCCTCCCATCGCCACGTACCATGAGACCACGTAGACTGGAGGTTATTTTGTGCCGACTGAGGATAGGCCATTGCCGCCTCATGAATGGGCAGCCCCCACCTTTGTGCATCCTGTGCGGGGTGCAGCTGTCCATCCTTCACATCTTTCCCGAGTGTCCCCTTTTTAGAAATCTTGGGAGGAGGGTCTTTCCTTTCATTACTGGGCAGATGGCCCCCCAACAGGTTCTGCGGGACATCTTGTCTGAGACTCATGTCTCTTTTAGTGTGAATAGAATTTTTAAATTTTTAGAAGAATCTAATCTTTTAGCCAAAATTTAATATATTGTTTCATGATTTTATATTTGTTCTTGTATCTATTGTTGATCCATCTATAGTCTATGTTTTTACCCTTTGTCGAGTTCTCAATAGTTTATTTTTTATATCCTTTTACACCCCTTGATGGTTTTAAATTCCTGTACTTCCATTTTATTGATCTTAATTTCATAGCTATATTTTTGTATATTCTCCAGATATGTATATTTTTATTGAGAACACCCATGCAAATTACCCGTCCTTGAATTTGGCTGTGGGCTAATCCGTTTGAGCTTTGCAGCATTGTTTTTCGGCACTATTCATTCATTTACTTATTCTCCCTTCGTTTCCACCTTTCTCACATCTCATCTATACACCAAACAATTTAACATTACGTGGCACAATCGTGATGGGAGTCGCAGAAATTTCGGTCCCTAAATCCAATAGGAACATACCTAAAAAATGACCTGATAAATCCGGACTAATATAAATCCCAATATCGTATTTTCAGATCCGAAAAATACCAGACTTGCACTTGAGGGAGCTCAAGCAACAACTCGAGGAGTTAGGTGGTCCTTCCTCGTCGTAGCTTAGACGATTTTGTAAATAATAGATTTTGAGTGTCAGTTTTTTTCTCTTTCCGGCAAATAGGGAATGTAGTGGTGCAGGGGGATCTGCCTTAAATATGGGGCGGGGGGCTGGGTGCCATCCGAGTTCGGAGTTTTCCACCATAGGTTTTTCGGGCTATGTAGCTTTGACTTTCTATGGGAGATATGTGTTCGTTGGATTTGCTTATTGAATATACCTGCGGGAAGTCGAATAAGAGTGCCAATGCCCATGGTGTCAGCTGGGCGTCGTAATTGCAACTAAATGTGACTACCCACATGAGACAAGGACGGAAAGCCTGAGCTTGGAACCTGTATATTCATCAACCGCTTTTTCTCAAAGGGAGATTGGTGTGCATCATTGCCACTTAAAACTAACTACCTCCTCCTATCATTTTATCCCCAAACGACAATTTGGCATCATGAGATAGTACTAAGGTCCCTAATCTACCAACCTGCTGGTTCCCTCTCTCTGGTCCTTCCCATGAGCCTTTCCTCATGCCCAAACAGTAACCCTCAACTTCGATTCTATGCTTTCCTTTTCATCGAGCTCTCTGATAGTAATCCACTGCAATTACCCTGGCCTCCATGGTAACTGGGATGTCATTACATCTTTTATAACTTCCAGTCGACCTACACCCTTGGCCAAAATTATGAAGCACCCTGTTGAATCATTCATCATACAATGTAATTAAAGATTTGTGGTAAATGAATTCAGTATATCTATATATTTGTAATCATGTTAATAGTTGGAGTCCTTTATTCCTTTTACAAACACTTTCCACAATTGTTCTATTGGATTTAAGTCTGGACTCTGATGGCTACTCAATAGGGGTGGTCCCCATTTCTCAACTAATTCTTGGTTTGGTTGGATGGGGGGCATTTTCCTGCTGAAATAACTTCATTCTTGGTGAAGACATGCAGCCCCATACCATCATACAACGACCTCCATGCTTCAGAGTTGGTACCACACAGCCAGGGTGAAATGCTTTTCTAACTTTTCGTCTTACAAAGGTAAGACGAAAATCGGCAAAATTGTTACAAAGTAAATTTAAATGAATTATATAAATTACATTCACAACAACTACAATAGTCTTACATACCTGATAATTACTTTCATCCCACCAAATATCTTTAAACCATTATTCATATGTTCTATTTTTATCATCTTTGGCTCACTGAAGACGTTTTTGTTCTTTTGACTCAGATATCCATGGCTTCTTTCTCGCCTTGCATACTTTTAGCTCTTGATCTTTGTCTCCTAACTGTTCTTGGTTATATTTTTTAACTTAAAACTCCATTGAACTCCTCAGCAAGTTCAGAAGATGTTTTTCTGCAATTCTCTATATGTTGCGGACGGTATTCGTTCACATGATGACTCGGGGAAAAAAGTAAGTTTATTTTTTGAGATATATTGGTCAAAGTTGGGTCAGTTTATCTTCATGACATGTTCTGTCGATCTCACTCGATATCCCTCCTGTGGCCCCGACGACAGCCTCCAGACGACCTCGGAACCGGCCACATTCCTTCGTCACTATCTCCTGCTTCAGGCTCCTGAAGGCCCTGATAATCCTGGCCCTCAGCTCGTCCTTCGTGTTGCCACTGGATTTGTTGGTCCCTCGTTCCACCCCACCTAGAAGAAAGAAGTCGAGGGGTTGACCGTCAGGCGAGTTGGGAGGCCAAATGTCAGGTGGTGTACAGTGGCGTACCTAGGATTTTAGGCCGGGGTGGGCGAAACCTAGAATTTTTATTTTGATTAGAGAAACAAAATTCTTCACTTAACTTCAATTACTCGATTTCATTTAGCATCGAGGGTTTTATGTTCCAGATTCATGCTATCAGCGGTTAAGTTCTCGAGTTTAAAAGTGAAAAAGGCACAGAACAGAATGAAACAGATAATTATTTTTGTATTGTTACATGAACAAGAGATACAAAACATACGCTTGAACATAGTCTTTATTAATAATAATAGGCACAAATATCAAATTATAAAATTAGTGAATTAATCCACCATTAGGCAGTTAACAAACATTTCACCAAATGACTGCCTCAGTACCTTCATGACGACTGCAGAACAAAAGTTTAAAGCAGGAGCCTTCGATTGCCCTTATCACTGAACACATCAATAACTTTGTCTGGGTCCACCTCAATGTCGTGTGTCATTAGCGCCAAAGCATCGAGACGCTCTTGAGTCATTGTCGACCTCAGATAAGTTTTGAGTCTTCGAAGATGAGAGAAGGATCGCTCGGAACTGGCGGTAGACGACGGTACAGTTCCGAACAGTCGAAGGAGTGTTGCCACGTCAGGCAGCAACATTCGAGTCGCTTCCTTGATGCACTTTTCATTGTCCAATCCTCTCGATCTTCCACTCCACTTATTTCTGTCAACCACTCTTGAATTTGGGAGTTAACATTATAGATTCCATTAGCGAAGTCTTGCTCGTAGATCTTGAGGACAGGGAGTAGTTTCTTCGAAGTGTCCTCCCGAGCAAATCGGGGTATGAACTCTTTCAATTTCACTACCTGACACATGCATTTGTCGTCGAACAGGCTCGCTAGTTTGGCTATCATCGCATCCAGAAATGGGACTAGTGAGGTTCTTTCATAGTACAATTCAGGCGTTGACCCTTCTTGGGCCTGTCGAGGCACAGAGATTTCAATCCCAATGGCGGTGCTCATCTTCATTGCTTCAGTAAACCGGCTTAAATGCAGTCGAGGACTCCTCTCTCATTTTCTCAAGCTTCTGCCTCATGACACGGATGTGTTCATACGCCTCCCCAAGATGTTGTGCTGGGTCCTGCAACCCCTGATTCACAGGGAGGGTTAGACGCAAGACTGCGTCTGCCACTGCAAGAGAGCAGGTAAAACTAGGTCGCGTCATTGCGCCAAGAAGGGAGACAGCGTGGGAGTCGCCATCATCCGAAAGATGGTTCATGATGGATACGACAAAGGGAAATAGTTCAACTAAAATGGCAACACTGTTGTGCCGTTCCACCCACCTTGTAGGGCAGGCAGTAGGCCTTCAGACGTCGTTTCTTGTGTAATGATGTCTCATCCTTTTCAATCAGCTGCTCAAGCATGTTGGTGCGCTTTGGTGAGTTGGCGAAGAAATCGCAGATTTGGCTAAGGATTCCAAAGAGTACTTTGAACTCCGGACGGTCGCAGGCCTTCCCGATCACCAAATTCAGCCGATGAGAAAAACCAGTGTACGTAGACGGCGAGAGGCTGCTTAGCCTTCACGATGGCTTGACATCCGTTGAATCGACCGGACATTGATGCTGCCCCGTCGTAACCTTGGCCTCGCAAGTTTACCACATCCAGCCCAAGAGAGTTGAGGGTGTCCAACATCAGAGTGGCCAGCCCCTGGCCCGAAGTGTCTTTGGCCTCTACAAAAGCAACAAAATCTTCGCTTATCACACCTTCTGAGTTCCTGGCGCGAAGAATGATGGACGCGTGCTCTGTTCGAGCCCTATCCGTGGTCTCTTCCATTAGCACTGACAAAAGCCTTGCCCGCTTGACTAGTGACCAACTCGTTGCGAATGAGCTCACCCACTAAGTTGATAAGTTCATTCTGGATTAGAGGAGACGCATAGTAAGCGTAGTGGGGTGACTCGGAAAGAAGAGTGGAGTGCTTCGTCAACACGGAAGCGCAAAGCGTTCCGAAATATGCCATCATTTTTCGAGGCCAAGACGTCTCCGGCGTCGCTGTGGCCGCGAAAAGCAAGATTATTGCGACCAGAAATAGTATTGTTGCTACGATTGATCCCAGCTTTGACCGGTTGGCGTCAATCTGGACTTTCCTCTGAGCCATAAGCTGACGGTCGATGCCCTGATCACTATCAGCAGTGTGGAGTCGATGCAGTCGCGCACGCTCAACGCAAGCAAAACAGGTGGCTGATTGGCCATGCTTTTGGAGTATTACATTCGCGTTTTTTAGGTCTGTTAGCACACGCGTGACTAGCTGGGCGTGTGGCTGGTATTTTCTTCCGACTTTGGCGATTTCTTTTTGGAATATAGTACAAGGAATGCAGAGGGACCCGTTGATTTCTTTGGCATAACCAAGCAAATTGAACATCTCCATCCATTCCCGGCGAAAGCGTCGCCCTTCCTTGTCCACTGGTAATTTTTCGCCTTCTGGCATTGGACGGTTCTCAAGAAGCTCGTTCACCTGATGAACATTTAAAGAAGATCCTCCCAGATGTATCCTTAGTAGCTGGCCAAGGTTAACTGGTAGCCATCACATTTTGGTTGACAGATGAAGTGGACAGAGAGTCCAACGGGTCGGGACTCGCTCGATGTAGAGGACTGAGAATTCGAAGGCGAAGAATTTGAAGTCAAAGACTCAGACACAGGTAACTTCGAACCTTTTGCCACATGCCGAAAGAAATTCGTAGTACTACCACGCTTCATTGCACAAACCTGTGGTAAGAGGAAAAATGATGTTTAGTAAGAGCTAAGTTATTTTAAAAATCATTCAATAGTAATGAAAAAATATTTTAAATAATTATGTATTTAATTATAATTAATACATTTATTTCTTATACTACTAGGCTTCTACCAGCCTAAAAACGACAAAAACATATATAAGTATTAAAGTATAAAATATAAACAAATATTAAAACATATGAACAAATAAACGTATTGACAAATCTATACAGACAAATTCGAGGGGTGGTCAATAAGTTTTGCAATTCGGATATAAGGAAACGAGATATGAGGAAAAGTGTTTTGTTATTTTTCAATATAACTACCCTCGACTTCAATGCACTTGCGCCACTTGTCCCTGAGGCTTCGAATTCCCGAAAACCAGAAATCTCCGGACTGCTGTTCAATCCACTCCTGGACGGCGAGATGGACATCATCGTCCCCAAACCGGCGTCCATGCAGTGCAGTGCAACCTTGAACTGGCGGAATAAAAAGTAGTCGCTAGGGGCCAGATCTGGACTGTAGGGAGGATGGCTGAGCTCCTCGAATCCGCACTCGCGCAGGGCAGCTTGTGCAACTCTGGACTTGTGAACTTTGACGACGTTGAAGTCGATCATGGGGCGTGAGGTTTCTAGGGACCCAACGGGCACAGACCTTGGTCATGGGCAAATTGTCGTGGAGGATGTTGATAACACTTCCATGTGATATTCCAAGTTCTCGCTCGATTTCTTCGACCTTCACCCGTCGATTTTCGAGGATCATCTCCACACGGGCCACATTGTCCTCGTTGGTCACGTCTGACGGGCGTCATCTTCAAGGGACTCACGACCATGGCGGAACTCCCTATTCCAGCGAGCAATGGTTGCATAGGAAAGGGCGGTATCGGTGTACACTGCAACCATGCGTTAATGGATCTCTTTTGCATTCTTGCCTTCCTTGGTTTAAAAATTTGATCACTGCGCGGTGCTCAACCTTCTCCATTGTTGAAAACTTTGTGACTGACGATCAGCTACTGCTTCTTAAATAGACGAGGCGGGCGCGTGCGGCTGCAGGTCCTAACACCCCCACAAACAGCCATCCCCCTTCCTTTGTTTTACCCTACCGATTCGCAAAACTTATTGACCGCCCCTCGTAGCTATTTTGATCATCTAGAACGTATATTGTTGACGTTTATCATATAAATTGAAATGGACGTTTATTATATAGATGACCTGTTCTAAAGCGTTTTTCATAAGGTATATCACAATGAAATTAAGTATAAATCTATAAAATAAAAACAATGGATAGAATAACAATAGAGAAATAAATAATTGTTTTAAATCAGATATTGTTAACTCATCTACAAGTTTACGACATCTTAATGAAAGTGGAGCTCGTTCAGTTTCTGTTTTGTTCGATTGTTTGTGATGTAGCAAAAATGATGCGATATGAGACAAACCGTTAACCCTAAACCGCTAAGTGTAAAAAATATTTACGTTAAGACATATATTATATATAGGAGATACAGCTGTATTGGAGACGACAGAATGTAAACAATGATAAGGAACAAAAATATTTTCTCTGAGATATCGATTAGTTGAAAATAGACTACTCACCAGTGGGATGCTAACGCTTTTAAGCACTATTTATAAGCACAGACACCGAAGCTCATACAACATAACTATCACTGTAAGATTCAACAAGTAATGGGCGCGCTGTTGGCAAGTAGCTGCTTATATAGCTTCTACAGACGAGCTCTAGAATGTTCCAGTGACTTTTAGATGGCGTTGTCTCCCGGTAGCGCGCAACTAACCACGTGGTGGAGGTCCCCAAACAATCCAAATCACAGGAGGCGACACCACTGCACAATAACTATCTTAATATGACAAAAAAGGGTGCATTATCCACAAGAAACTTATTATATAACTTGTAGAGATGAGTTCTAGAATGTTCCAGTCACCAGTTACTTGTAGGTGGCGTGTAGCTTCCGGCGGTGACTCACCGCTGGAGTTGTCTTCCAGTAGCGCGCGACTAACCACGTGCTGGGGGTTCCCGACCATTCCAAATCACCCGAGGCGACAGAGCAGCCACTCACAGTGCCCTTAACCCATTTTACCTCAATTTGTGCTATTTTAAAACTCAGCCTATCTTATCGGTAAAATCAATGTTGCTAAATATCTAATTACTTTTGCAAATTGCTAAAAGTCAAAAAATTATTGCCACATTTTCGGGGGGGGGCGGGTGCGCCACTCCCCTCTTCCATAGAGCAAATTTTCTGGGAGGGCGGCTGCCAAGCTTCCCCCCTCCCCCCCTTAGCTACGCCACTGGTGGCGTAGGGCGCAGAGCCTTGCTGCCACACGTAAGCCTTCCCTGCAGCTTCCCGGTCGATCCAGGTCTTCACCACCCGTCGGTGTTCAACGTGAGCCCCTCAGAGAAGAAGTGGAGTGGCATGACGACACCGAAAACCATGATTGTCGCTGGAAATTTGCTCTGCATAACTGGGTACGTGCCACAGTAAACCACCTGTTTTTCTGGAAGGTGATCTTGTCTTAGTAGATATTCTTCTCGTTGGAGAAAAAAAAACAGCATTTTGGCTCCAACGGGTGTTTTAACTTGTTGATCAGCTTCTTGGTGCGCCTTGGACAGAAATTGCCCCTTCCTCATCTTGTATGAAAAGTAGCGAATGGAACTTAAAGTTGCGTGCCATTGCGCAGTGACTGTTCCCATGGACTTACCCCTTAAGGGGCGCGGCGATTTGCCATCCTGGCCGCCGTGCTGACGATACTCAGCACCCCGTCCGACCCCAGCTTAGCCTCTTCTCCTTCCTTCAAAACACTTGTTTCCTCGCTTTTCATACAACCTCTCCCACAACTTTCTCTGGTCAGCCTTTAATTTCACAGGGTAGATGCTGACCTTCTTCTCAAGCCAACCGTCCCGGATCGGGGCTGAGGGGGGAGGGGGCAACGTTCCCTAATCCCTGAACTCGGGTTTGGGATGGGGTTTTTTTAACAACCTGCTTCATCCCCACCGATACCTTCCTCACATCCCTTTTCCTCTCCTCTTCACAATCTATCCTTTTACGCCGTGTTCAAGGTGGAGCCGCCATGCCGATGGACTGCCAGGCCACCAGGTGGGAGGGGTGGTCCCAAATGGCGGTGCCTGACTCTGCCAGGCCTGTAAGCACCTCTTGCAGTACGGGCAACTGCGAGAGGTGATGAGCGGTTGCATCGCGTAATAAAAAGAGGGTCACCATGCCCAATGATGAGTCTAAAAAAAAAAAAACTCGCTTCAATTCCCCCTGAACAAACGACGGAGCCGCCCTCGGGCAGCTCCAGTGAAAAAATGGAGGTCCCCCCCCACCTGTGCTTGCGCAGGGGACCATCCATATTTCTCTAACCGGAGATAAATATGGTTGCATGGCGTACTCTACCATGAACTTTGTGAAAGGAGTAGATTATGCGAGGGAACTCGTTGACTACTCCATTGAGGACATCACCTTAGAGCTGGCCGACCATGGGGCGGTCAAGGTCGAACGTGTGATGAGAAAAAAGGGAGGGGCCTCGAGACCCACCCCTACACTGTTCATCACGTTGAATGTGACAAGTTTCCTGAGTCGGTGCGTGCTGGTTGGTACCGCTACCGCGTGAAGGCATTCGTACCACTGCCGCGGCGGTGCTATTACTGTCACCGCTTCGGCCATACGAATCGATCTTGTAGACGTGCAAAGTCGGGGTCACGCGAAGTCTGTGTAAATTGATCCAAGGCCGCACAAGATAAGTCTAAATCATGTGTGGCCAAGTGTGTCAATTGCAGAGAGCCGCACCTCGCTTCGAAGCAATGTGGTGCATATCTCCTCGAGAAAGAAATCCTGGCCGTTCAGGCCCAGGATCGATTCTCATTCCGCGAGGCTAAAGACTTGATCCTGGCGCGCCCGGCTCTGCCTGGGACGTCATATGCCTCAATAGTTAGAAAGGCACCCTCTGCTCCTGGCCCATCCAGGCCAAGGAGCACGGTTGTTTCCGCGCCCGTTCGGAGCCCTTCTGCGGGCTCTACTCAATCCGGGCGCTTCCCTGGTATAGCTGGCGGCTAAAAGGGTTCCTTCCCATCCCCGGCTAAAACCAGGGCTCCCCCAGCGTGACCGTTTCCCATAAGGCGAAGCGGCTACGCGCCTCCACCGAGTCGTTAGACTCACAGGGGGCAACACCCCTGAAGTTGGTCGCCAGACCATCTTCCGGGGTTCCTAAAGCTGTCCCCCGAAAAGAGGGCCCCCCGCCTCCGAAGCCGCAACGCCCGCCTAAGGTTCCGAGGCGGAGGTAGGAAAGGACTCGCATGGCGAGCCCAACCTTGGATTTAGGTTGGATTTAAGAAAATATTTTTTCACCAATAGAGTGGTAGACTTCTGGAACAAATTGCCGCCGAGGGTAGTAGGTAGTCCAAGTCTAAATGTATTTAAAAGTAGGTTGGATGAGTTTATGCGAAGGGAAGGTTGTGATGGTTCCTAAGTTTTGTATATATTAATATTGTTTGTATATATCTATAGCTGCATGATTTAGTTCTTGACAAGCCTTGATTGGTGATACCCTTGTTTCTGGATGCAATCCTCTGGATGTAGTTTTCCTGGGAGTTTGGGTGCCTTATAAAAGAGGCTGTTTGACTCGGATGACCTATGATGAGCCCTTGTGGCTTTTGTCATCTGTTATATTATATTGTGGGGGACTTTGATTTTGTCTCTCCCTGGTGATTGTGCTTTTTGTGGGTGGGTTTTGACGGTGGCTGTGGCTGTGCAGCTGCACCTGGATAGGAGGTATACTATCATTTCTGCGTATATTCCACCGTGAGCTGACTTCGACGCGGGGAACTTCCGCCGCGTTGTGGCACGGTTGCCGAGGCCCTTTCTCTTGCTTGGAGATCTGAACAGCAGGCAGCCTCTCTGGGGAGATTACTCCATAAATCCCAGGGGACAAGTCCTTGCCGATCTGATCGAAGAGCTTGAGATAGGTGTCCTAAACGTGGATAAGTTTAAGCATCACTGTCCGAAACCGCTTCATTTTCTTGCCTTGATCTATCTTTGTGCTCTTCGGATGCACAGCCTGATTTTGATTGGGGGGTGATCGATGACCTCTATGGTAGTGATCACTTTCCCATTCAAATATTTTCAGGGCAACTGCCGCCTGAGAGACCACCTCGGTGGTGCTTGGCGCGGGCGCGGTGGCCTACATTTCAGGAAATGAGTGAATTCTCTATCTCAGTCGAGGAGTTTAGGTCGGTAGATGAGGCCGTTAAGTTCTTCTCCGGCAACCTCATCGCCATGGGCCTAACTGCTATTCCTAGGACGTCTGGCCGTTTTGCACACCGAAGCGTTATGCCTACATGCGCTATAAACGCCGCCCGAACGATTCCACTGTCGCTGAATTTCGTCGGGCTAGGGCTAGGTTCCGGTATATTTCGAAGCACGCCCGCCGCTCTTCTTGGCGGGCATACGTGTCTTCACTTAACGGGACGACCCCTTTAGCTGAGGTGTGGAAGCGAGTCAAAAGGATTCGGGGCAAGTTCTCGCAGGACCCCCCTCCCGTTCTCCAGGAGAATGGGACCGCAATCTCGGACCCCGCGTCCGTGGCAGAATCCTTAGCGACCGCTTTTTCCGCATTCTCTATCCGTGATGCTGCTCCGCCAGCATTCAATGCACGTCGTGATGTCGCGAAAGGCCGCCGGCTGGACTTTACCTCCAGAGGCGGAGAACCCTCCAACGAAATGTTTACTGTGAGTGAGTTGCGTTCCGCTCTCGCTTCGTGCGCGGACACCGCCCATGGTCCGGACGATGTCCCGTACGCCATGCTTCGACACCTAGGTGAGCGAGGCAGGGCCTTTCTGTTAGATTTGTTCAACAGGATCTGGGTGCAAGGTCTTCTCCCAGACTCCTGGCGAATCGCTACTGTGCTCTCCTTTCGCAAGCCGGGGAGAGATCACTCTACTCCGACCGGTTTCCGCCCAATCTCTTTAACCTCTTGCGTGTGCAAGTTGATGGAGTAAGTGGTAAATGTTAGATTAGCCTATTTCCTGGACAGCGGAGGCCATCTGTCTTCTGCACAGTGCGGCTTCCGTAAGTTCCACTCCACTTCGGATGCTCTGCTCCGACTGGAAACTGCCGTCTGCGAGGCTTTCCTTCGTAGACAACACTACGCTACGGTGTTTTTTTGATCTGGAGAAGGCCTATGATACCGCATGGCGATACGGTATCATGGAGACTCTCCACACGATGGGGGCGAGGGGACTAAGCCAATGTTTATATCTGAATTTTTGCGAGATCGTCGATTCCGCGTACGGGGGGGGAGCCCTCTCCGGCCCAAAAGAGGCAGGAAGAGGGTGTCCCGCAGGGAAGTGTCCTCAGTGTCACACTCTTTGCCCTGAGCATAAACGGCATCACCTCGGTGCTGCCGGAAGATGTTCTCGCTACGCTCTATGTGGACGACCTTTCGATCTCTTTTGGCGCGGCTCAGATGCCAACTCTGGAGCGTCGACTCCAACAGGCATTGAACCGCGTCTCTCGCTATGCCGAAGCGCACAGGTTTTGGTTTTATTTGATCAAGACTAAGGTGGTGCACTTCTGCCGCCATCCACGGCTTCACCCCGACCCAGATTTGTTTCTTAATGGGGTGCGCCTGGATGTGGTTGAGTCGCACCGTTTCCTTGGTCTTGTATTCGACCGACGCCTCACCTGGGAGGCTCATATTCGCAGCCTTAGGGTCTCTTGTACCCACGCCATGGACATTCTCCGTTCCGTGACGTTCAGCGCTTGGGGCGCTGATAGGGCCACTGCCTTACTTTTTTAACGTCCTTTGTTCGCCGCGGCATTGGGGGATAGGTCCATGGGAACAGTCGCGGCGCAATGGCACGCAACTTTAAGTTCCCTTCGACCGTCTCCCGTCTTCTTTGCCAAGCAGTCCGAAGAGCTGCCCGTATTCCTGCCATGTAGTCGGTGTGAGGAAGAGCGAAACGCTGGTCCGGTCGCAGAGTCCTCGCGGACTCTTTGGCGCCCTTATCGGCGCGCTCATTCCCCGCAATTCCTACATGTCCAGGAACCCAGCAGAAGATAATCTCGACATCCACCCGGATCCCCAAAACCGTGGCGTCACGGATATCGCGAACCAGGGGATGCGGAGATTCCAATGCCCCGAGAGCACTCAGGGCGCTTTGTGAGTCGCTATAGATCACAATCCAGTCTCCGAACCGGGCACGTCGCGTAATCTCCCGTACCGAGTGGTGTATTGCCACCAGCTCGGCCGTGAAGACAGACGCAGCGCCTGGTAGAGCCCCGCTGACTTCAA
Organism: Ceratothoa steindachneri; assembly: GCA_963969495.1. Taxonomy (NCBI): domain Eukaryota; kingdom Metazoa; phylum Arthropoda; class Malacostraca; order Isopoda; family Cymothoidae; genus Ceratothoa; species Ceratothoa steindachneri. The sequence continues at coordinate 211,422,776 of OZ018323.1, read as the reverse complement.
ACAGAGGGGATACGGCGTGGAAGCTGACCCCCTCTTGGGACTTGGAGCCATCCGTATACACTGGCACGGTTCTAGCGTGACACGATGTGTGCTCCAAAAAGGTCGAACGCAATACTCCCGGCGCAGTACAAGCTTTGGGAGCAGAGGCGTGGCGACAAATAGCCAAATGTGGTACCCTCCAGGGTGGCGTCCTGTGCAAAACCAGAGCCGCCACCGGCCCGAGAGCGATATCTACCTCTCGAAGGAGTTTCCTGGCCCTAAACCCATCAATAGGTGCAGATCGGTAGTAAAAACACCTACAAACTTATTTTTCCTCGCCACCTTCTATTAGAGAGGGCCCCACAATGGGGGGGGATGACCCTGTTTAAATAGTTACACCTGTACCTAGAGTAGCGGCACGTCCTCCCGGCAATCTCAAACTAGATGGAAACTATCAGGGCCTCTCCTTCTTTTACAAATACCTTTTCCCCTTATCTCCCCTCCCTACTTGCCTTACAAATCTCTCGCATATTTTCCCCTGTATCGGGCTGTCAGCAGGCACAGTGAAGGATTGCATGCCCATCTTGCACCATCACCCACAAAGAAGACATGGACTATAGAGTGGACTATTCATTGTCCAGGCCTGGGGAAGCTGGTGCGCCCCTTGGTCTCTTTATGTGCCCTTTCGAAAGGTATCCTCTTCTCTACTCTTTCAATAGCTTCTTCCACTCTCTATATCCGAGGCACTATGTAAATAATAAGTCGATATTTCTGGTATTTTTCCCCTTCCCTCTCTGGGATCTTTTCTTCAGTTGTTGTTCCCAGAGAGGCTCTGGCCTTCTCGCGGCGAGGGGGATCAGCCCTGGGCCCCTTAGGGGTCCCATGGTGCTGCCAACAAGACTTTTAACATGCCCCTCTTTCTTTCCTCCCCTATTACGTTCTTCCACTGCCTTTTATTTACCCCTCTTCCTTCACTTATCTAGTGGCCCTTAAAGATACCCGACCTCTGCTCGTCTTATGGATTGATTCCGAATTGTTCTTTCATGAAGGTGGAAGAAGCTGGGCATCTTCACCGCCTTCGTCTACCGAATGCCCAAGGAGAAACCCATCGTTGGCCTCTTTTCTCCGTGCGTAGGAGAACTCGGGCAGCCTCTTAAGTTTCTAAAGATGGTCTGGTGGATCCGTATCCATTCTCCAAGAGGACATACCGGAAGTAACTGATATATAGTTGCAGTAGTACCGGGCCCTTGTAGGCCTCCATGGTGGGGAGTCCCTAGGGAGAATGCGAAGATTTTTTCTTTTTGCAATGACTAGCCATAAACCAAAAACCTCCCCTTCTCGTAAGGGTTCTCGTGCCAAACGTTCCTTAGCTCCCCTTTCAGCCTTCCCTCGCTCGTTGGACCCCTATTCCAACAAAGTAGACCCAGATCTAGATTATCCTCGCTTTCTTGTCATGAATTCATCCTCCGACACCCCGCTTGCAAAAGTCGATGTGTTTGACGTCAATGAATCTTTTGAGTCCCGCTGTGGTGAACCCCGCCGGATGTGGTCAAGAGGTAGTGGTGATGTCGTAGTCGAGGTGTCATCCCACTCTCAACACAAACTTGTGCGAAATCTATCTTCGATAGCTGAAATTCCAATAACTGCCTCACCCTATCCGTGTCTGAATTTTGTCAGAGGTGTCTTCCGTTCAAACGAACTAAAGGACTACGACCCCACCCGCCTTCAGAGTAAGCTTAGTACCCAACGTGTCACACATGTACACCTGATAACTAAAACATTAGACTCCACTAGAGTCCCAACCGCCACACTGATTTTAACATTCGAACGACAAGAACTGCCGCAGTATATTAAAGCTGGGTACCTTCGTGTCCTGGTAAGCCCCTACATCAAACTACCCAGACGCTGCTTCAATTGCAATCAATTTGAACATGTTGGCCGTGCCTGTGGGCTCCCTTGCTCCTGCGTGAATTGTAGCTCTGACTACCATGGCTCCGAATGCACCAAAACACCTCGTTGTGCCAACTGTGAAGGTACCCACAGTGCTGCGTCAAAACTCTGCTCTATATTTTTATATGAAAAGGAGGTGCTCGCTTTGCGCGACTCCCTACGTCTAGATATAAGAGAGGCCCGCCAGCGTGCTCGAGTTTCGACCAGCCTGAAGCACTTCATCCTACATCTGATACTCCGTAGCATCGGAAACATTTAGAATATGCAGTGGTAACATCGCTCTCACCCCGAAATAACCAATATAGCCCCACTCTCTCCAGCAGCTCTAGCTGGAAGAGACGCTCAGGGTGAGACACTTTAAGACATCAGACGCTATTTGGAAGAATCCTCAACATCGACCAGTGAAGGTTCATCCACCCAGCCCGGAGACCCAAAGCCCAAGTGTTAAGAGGAAGGATTCCTCACCTGGGTCATCGACCACCAATAAGCGGGCAGCCTCTGGAGCTGACTCGGTCGAGCCCCGGGAATCTTCAATGGACTCCTTCCCTATGGCTGAACATTCTATGCCCTTAAGTCCGTCCCGCCCTTGACAGGACTTAGGCCCCATCTTGATCCAAACGATGGCAGATATACACCCAGCTCCACACACCTCGCTCAGATCACCTGCTCGTTCTGCTCACCCTTCAACCCATGATCCGATGGAAGCAGTTGATACTCCAACATCACCGATCGCGGCGGTTGGACCAACTCCCCATACACCAAAAATACCCTTGACCCATGAATCCGGATCTACCGGCCGAAAATGCCTTCTTGATCCTCATTTTCCGCCAGGTTGTGAGCCCGAATTACAATCAAGGGCCTCGGTCGGTTCTCCAAAACCCACGAAAAAAAATCCAGTTACTGCTCCATCTAGGATTCTCCCCCTGCAAAAGCAGGCTCCTCAAAATCAGCTCTCCGTCTCCCAAGCTCTTTGGGACGAACCTCAAATACAATATCGACCACAAAAGAGAAATAGATATCCACAGTGGTATCTAATCGTCCCACATAATATCTTCCATTTTACAATGGAATTGCCAAGGCGTTGTTCCAAAGTGGGAAGAACTCAAAATTCTTTTGACGACTATCCAACCCGCTGTTATTCGTCTTCAGGAGAATAAACTGGGTATGCGGCCCTTTCCGCCGGTACCCGGCTTTCTCACTTTCAACTCTATTGATCCTGCTGGAAGCTTCTCTCATGAAGGGGATGGGGTCAATCTTCGTATCTTCATCCCACCATGTTTTTCCCATCCCTCGACATACTACCCTCCAAGCTGTTGCCGTGAGGGTTTTTCTTACTAAGCTTTTTACCGTTTGCTCTATCTACCTACCCCCTTGTTTATCATTTCCAATACCCGACCTTTTAGAACTTATAGACCAGTTGCGCTCCACATTCTTATTACAAGGAAATTTTAACGCAGTCACCCATACTTGGATGACATCACTCGAAATGCCAAAGGCAGTGTTTTAGAGTCTCTTTTATTATCTAACTTTCTTTGTGTTTTAAATACTGGCGATTTTACCTCTTATCATGTCCAGACGGACTCTTTTAGCTGTGTTGACCTGTCTGTTTGTTCCCCGGATTGCTTCATGGAATTTCGATGGTCAATTCTTGACGATCTCAATGGGAGTGACCACTTCCCTATTGTCTTGTCGGCCCTTCAAGTTAGCCTGCATACAACCGTGCCCCCTAAGTGGGACTTAGGTCATGTAGATTGGGAAGGTTTCCAAGAGGCGTCCTTCACAAGTGCATCCTTGGGTACCTTCAATGGAGTGACCTCGCAGTAGAATACCTTACATCGACTATCTACAATGCAGCAACACAGACCATCCCACGGAGGCGAACCGCCACGAGCCGCTCAACCGTGCCCTGGTGGACCTCGGCGTGTGCAACAGCTATCAAAAATTACAAGTTAGCCCATGCCCGATTCCGAAAGAACCAAACTTTGTGCAACAAGGTCGACCGAAATCGAACTCGTGCGCTTCGCCAAAGAACCCTTCGTTAGGCTCGCCGAAATTCATGGCGCCGTTACGTTTCATCAATTTCCTCTATGACACGTACTGCTAAGACCTGGAAGAGGATTAATAAGATCATGGGCCGTTATGATAATCATCATACCCCCACACTCAACTTAGACGGTTCCTTGGAGAATGACGGCCTCGCGGTCAGCCATGCTTTTGCTGACCACTTCCGCGCCGTCAGCAGTGTCAGCCGTTACGATAAGGCTTTTCAATCCTACAAATCAAAGGAAGAATCTCATTCTCTCAACTTCACAACAAAATCTAACCTTCCATATAACGCTCTATTTAGCATCCATGAGCTGCAAAGCGCTTTGTCCCTTTGCAGATCTACCTCCCCTGGCCTTGACTAGATCCATTTCGATATGATTCGGCACCTACATCCACATTCTACTCTCTTCTTACTTGATTTGTACAACCTTATAGGGGTGAAGGGTTTTTACTCCTCATCATGGCGGATTGGGATCATCCTTCCCTTCGTCAAACCGGGCAGGGACGGGTTGGACGCAGAACACTACTGCCCTATAGCTCTCACCAGCTGTTTGAGTAAATTGCTGGAAAAAATGGTGTTGGAGCGCCTAAACTGGTTCCTAGAAACCAATCACTTTCTCTCTCCATTTCAATGTGGCTTCCGCAAAGGTCATAGTACCCTTAACCTACTAGTACATTTCGAGGGATCGGTCCGGAAAGCTTTCTCATTAAAGCACAGAGTTCTGGCCATATTTTCCGATATTGAGAAAGCCTACGACACAACATGGAGATAGGGTATCTTGAAACAGTTATACGTCTGGGGGATAAGAGGCCTTTTACCATCACTTATTCAAAGTTTTTTAGCATCTCGAGCCTTCAAGGTACGTGTTGGAGACGCATACTCTGACCTGCAACCCCAAGAGGAGGGAGTTCCTCAGGGCAGTGTTTTAAGTGTCTTATGTTTTATAATTGCCATCAATGATATTATTTCGTCTCTTCCAGAGGGTGTATCGGCAACTCTGTTTGTCGATGATTTAGCACTATACTCTTCCTCACCTCGCCTTCCATCAGCAGCGCGTCGGCTACAACTGGCGGTCGATGATGTATCCAAAAGAGCACAACTTAAGGGATTCCGCTTTTCCACGACCAAAACCAAAGCACTGTATTTCCGCCGAGGAAGAGGGGTTCTTGTTCCGCCATCTATCTCCCTACAAGACGAAGATATAGAGTTTGTCTTTTCGGTTTCTTGGCGTAACTCTTGATCCAAAGTTATCCTGGTTACCACACTTACGCCGACTTCGAACGAGCTGTCTGCGGGCTTTAGACATTTTGAAAGTCCTCACACACTTCGTGGGAAGGCGACCGACAAACATTGTGGATATTATACACAGCCCTCGTCCAATCCAAATTGGATTATGGCTGTCAAATTTACTCATCGGCTTCCCTTTCAGCCCTTAAAATGCTGAACCCCATTCGAAACCTCGGAGTTTGCCTTTCCAGTGGGTCCTTTCGTACTTCTCCAGTGAACAGCCTTTACTGCGAGAGTGGGGTACTCCCTTTGCCCTACCATAGACTTTAAAACTGCATGCGATACCTCTGCCGAGTACAGCAAGCCCCTGTATCAGATGTCTACAAATGCCTGTATGCTGCCGAATCAACGGCGGCATATGATAAGTTGCCATCTTTACCCCGGCCCTTGAACCTTCGCATAGGAGATCATCTCTCTAACCTGGGTGTTCCAAGGGTCCTTACCCTTCCATCCTTACTGACCCCTAGTTGGCGTGCTCCTCTTCCCACAGTATGTACCAACATGTGAAGCCTGGAGAAGTCCTCCATGGACCCTCGCATCATTAAGAGCCTGTTCTTAAAGCACTCGATCTCACACAAACAATGCTGCCCACTATACACGGATGGCTCTAAGTCAGACGGGGGCGTGGGCGCCGCAGCCATCTACCCAGGAGGAGAATTCTTAACTCTATCTTTGCCGTCAGCAGCATCCATTTTTACCGTTGAACTTTCAGCAATCCTTTTAGCCTGATCCAATTTTTACCTTTTAGTGATTTTGTCATTTTTTCTGACTCAAGGAGTGTCTTACAGTCAATTAGATCTTTTAATTCGTCCCATCGATTAGTCATAGAAATTTGAAACCACCTGATCTAAAATGCGTCCCGAAATAGAATTATTTTTTGCTGGGTCCCTGAGCAATGAGAGGGCTGATTGGCTGGCCCGCTCAGCACATTGTGTGTCCCCTGAGAACTCTGCTCTGCCTTTTAGGGACTACTTTCCTTCAATAAGAAAATATATTTTTCAACTGTGGCAGAATGAATGGGATGACTGTTCATCATCCAAACTATACAAAATTAAAAATTCTATTTGCTCTTGGCCCTCAAGCCGTCATAGAATGCAATCGTTGGAGGTGGCCCTTTGCCGAGTTCGCATTGGTCACACGAGACTTACTCACGGCCATATTGTTTGCTGTCGTTTTTGCGGTGGGGACCAATCGGTTGCCTACCTTTTATTGGATTGTAGCCATTTCGCCATTCTCCGGTTGTCCTGTTTCCCGACCCTTTTAATTATTCCTCAACACACCCGTCTTCGATTCATATTGGCGAAGGAATCTTTTAACCCGTCGTTTTTTAAATTTTTGTCACAAAGTTGTCTCCTCCACCGTTTATAGATGATTTACCTCGTTTCATCCTACCTGCCATATAGAATCCACTTGGATTGGGCAGCCTCCCACAGGTTCCTTACCTTAAACCTTTGCTATTTTGAGGACTTTTTTTTATACCTCTCAAGGCGTTGGGAGGCCATATTATCTTGTTTCCATGCATTTTTTTTTATTCACGTATGGTCACAAGTAATGGAAATACAGCGGCAGTTAGAAGAGGAAGCGCCCCACCTTCGCCCGGCGAGGTGGTGGAGCGGCACACCTCTGACTGGTGGAGACGCTCCCTTCGTATCAATCTTAAATTGTAATAACTTACTTTACTGATGCTTCCTCGAGAGTCGCCACAAAGCGTCTTTCTTCATTGTGGAGGCAGCCCCCGATCGGCACCCTCGCCTTTCCTTTTTTCAGGGGCCCCTCATAACATTGAGGAGCCTTAGAGGGTGGGAAATGAAATGTGGGAGAGGAGGAGATGAAGAGAATATAAAGTCACTAGAGGTGAGAGGAATTTAAGCGTCAAAAGGGTCGTCAGAGCTTTCATGTTCCGAACATAATAGCGAGGACTGGATGACCAGACCAGCGTTAGGCTCTTCCTCACACCGGCTACATGGTAGGAATCGGGGGAAACCCTCCGGGCTGCTTCTCAAAGAGGATGGGAAACTGCTGAGGGAAATTTAAAGTTGTGTGCCATTGTGCCGCGACGGCTTCAAGTCGCTTTCTGTCGTCTCCGAATTGTGCACACTCACGGGACGGACACTTATTTTAGGGAGCGCTCGCCTGCGCCTTATTGTGACGGCTGCGTTGTCTCCCAGACTGTTCAGCACATTCTTGTTGAATGTCCCAGTCTGGGTGATCTTCGCGCACGTTACCTGTCCCATATCGCGACAAGCGGCTACCGCTTGTCCTTTGTACTCAACGGGTTGTGTACAGACCTGGGTGGACTATTCGACTCTGTTGTAGGTTGCATGTTCCCGCAGAGGCAGGCCTTCCCCTCCCCCCACAGACCGGAGAGCGTTTCCTTCTTACTTTTTTGCTCGTTTGTTTTGACTGTTTTTGTTGTTTGGTTTAGTCGCGAGAGCTCTATGTACATCTCACTATGTCTGTTGGTCCCCCCCGTTTTGCTTTTATTTTTTTTGTAATTATTCGGCCGATTCTAACGAAATTGCCAAGGTCCTCCCAAGGTTAGTCCGGGAATTCGAAGGTCATAAGGTTAGAAATCAGAATAAGTTAGAGTACGTGACTTTTTGGTCAACAGACCGTGATTTAATCAAACCAAGTATTAGGCTGTAATGTGTTTACGGCGACTCTCGACTTAGTAGGTGGTCGCCAATCTAAAAAATCCCCAAGGCATTTCGCTTGATGTGACCAATGTTGTCGCTTGCAACTGACACCAGTGATGATATTCATACTCTGCCCCATCTGGGAGTAGTCTTTGGATTAAAAAAAGTTGATTTTATAAAATCATTTATCTCGAAAAAAGAATTATTTAAGCAATTTATTGGCACCCACTGTAAACTAGGCTGAATTAACGCCAATCCACAAAGGAATGTTCTCAAAATAGGAAAAAATGTTATTTCCTTACCCAATATTCTGACATCAAAACTTGATGAATCACATTTACTGGGGAAATAAACTGGGTCAACTTTTTTTGAAAAATCTTAAGTCGTATAAAATCTCTGCTTTTAAAAGTAAATATTTAACAAATAGAAAAATCTTTTACTCTGAACACAGTGATGAAAAATCTGATCTACAAACAAACCATAATCAAAATAGAATCCTTATCCAACTCTACAATCAAGTGGAGTAATTTATAATATTGTTCTTTGGCTAAATACAAAAGCACTAAATGTTACCAACAGAATATTCAAGAACACTTTTTTATCTAATACTTTAATTGGGGTAAATAATATTAGTTACAAAAAAAGAATGGTTATTTTTTTTTAATTCAGCATAATCCCATCCGCCATTCATTTACCACTGGGTTAATTTTTTTCCAGGAGTTAAAATAACGGTTAACAATAGTTAAAGAATGTACACAAACCAACCTCTAATTGCATTTCTTAACCTTAAAGTGAGCGAAGAAAGTGAAGAGCTGTGTGTACATATCTTGGCTCAGGACTGGAGATACTGAATTTGCATTGGGAGAAATCAAAACAAGACCAAACCATTAATTGCTTTCATGGTTCAGTATAAATTACAATGAATTTGTGCACTAAATCAGGATAAAAGAAATCGAGGTTATCAGCAACTAAGTATTCCATTCCTCAGGACACAATTTAAAATCATCCCTAACTACCCAACTCGAATTAAGACGCTTTTCCACATCTTAGCTTCTCCATGGCAGCTTGCACGCCCTTCTCTTGATACTCTTCGCGGAAAATCCAGAAGTTATCACGATCCTTCATGACTTCGGCGAGGACCGCGCCGCCCATAAATACCATGTCCTTCCGTCTGGGAGGGTCTTCAATGCGAATCTTCAACTTAGACAAGCGCCCGACATCACCCTACAACGAAGAGTTAGAATTGCAATCTATTTGTTTGCCTTTAAATACACAAACCTAAAAACTGTCACCATCAACAGGAGGGGAGGGGGGGGGGATGACATCAATTGAACTATGAACCACTCCTACAAATGTCAACGCGCATCGACATCGCTAAAAACTGTCACCACAACCGGCTCAAGTTTAAAAGTACGAATTTTTTTTCAGGTCGAATTAGCCTTTCATGGTTGTGTTATTCAATCGGTTTATCCACACGCACAGAGTGGGTTGGCGCTAATCATCGCCCATTTCATATTGCGATCGCAGTAAAAAAAATTCGGGTATGTGGCCCCGTACCGGACTTAGTCGTCTTTTACGCCCTGTGTCGGAAGACAACCAATGCACAAAAGAATAGGTGCAACCATTCAGAAAAGATGACCACAACTCGCCGAACCAACCTCCCGCAACCGAGTCAAAACTGTTTCAATGCACACCCACCCCCTTCAGATAGTACCAAAACATGGTTTCACGTAAATTCCTAAACCTCAACCTGACTAAGTATCATCTACATCCCACCCGTTTCCTCCCAACACTGCCCAGCGGGTCTATCGCCCAACCTAACGCTACTTTCACAGCTCTACAACCTCCTCTTCGCGGTCGACTTCACCGGTCACCATGCCAGGCTGGCTAACTTTAAAGCCCGATAGATGAAGGCACCAACAATTACACTCAACAGAAACCCGACTTCGCAAGACATAACACTGTTCCACATACTTCCACACTAAAATACCTGGCAAGCCTTCCAGACACTCGACTCAATCCTCATCACATATCAATTAGCACAACTTATCCATAACTCAAACTAGAAAAAACCCAGTTAGCTTGATTTCAGATCCACATAGAAACCGCCCTATCGAACTTCACAATAACAATAATTCCCTTATACCACGCTCTCTACCACCTCATCAAGACAATCCACCATGCAAGCAAGAAATATATCCTCCAAGGAAACATGAAGCGATTCACCCCAATTTCATACCCGAAATCGATAACCTCAAAAGACAGACCCCACCACAACCAGAACTAATTCACTTCTTCAAAAAACGAATCAATACACATCAAACGGCTCCCAACTCTGACGAACAATCACCAAAATACAATACAACCCGCTGAAAGGTTCGGAATGGGCGCGGTCGCTACAATGCTCGTAGGACTGGAGGGATCAGAAGCAGAGGATGCAGTTTTAAGTTGAGGCATATGAAGTCCCAGGTCAAGACAGGGCCAATTCATTGGCCTTTATACGAAATTCGGTTTACAGCCTAGAAAGTTAGGACCTCTTTCTTGACAAAAGATGCATCACATTGGTCGGGGGTAGGCCCGCCTTCGCCCGGCGCACGCAGGAACATGCGACCTACAACAGTCATAAAGTGTTATAGTTCACAACTCTGTGTGTACGAACCGGAACTGGTACCGAGTAGGTAACGTGCGCAAAGATCACTCAGACTGGGACATTCAACAAGAATGTGCCGAACAGTCTGGGATACAACGAAGTCGTCGCAATAAGGCGCAGGCCAGCGGTGGGTCACGCGAGTGTGTCCAATTCGGTGACGACAGAAAGCGACCTGAAGCCATCGCGTCATTGGCGGGTAGGTCCATGGGAACAGCCGCGGCGCAATTGAGCGCAACTTTAAGATCCCCTCGGCTGTCTCGTATCTTTGCCAAGCAGCCCGGAGAAGCTGCCTGTATTCCTGCCATGTAATCGATGTGAGGAAGAGCGAAAGGCCAGTATGGTCGCCCAGTTCTCGTGGACTCTTTGGCGACTTCATTCCCCGCAATTCTTACATAACCAGGAACCCAGCAGAAGATAATTTCGACATCCACCCGGCTCGCCATAACCGTGGCGTCACGGATATCGCGAACCAGGGGATGCGGAGATTCCAATGTCCCGAAAGCATTAAGTGAGCTTTGTGATTCGCTATAAATCATAATCTGGTCTCCGAAACGGGCACGTCGCGTAATCTCCCGTACCCAGCGGTGTATTGCAACCAGCTCGGCCGTGAAGACAGACGCAGCGCCTGGCAGAGCCCCGCTGACTTCAAACAGATGGGATACGGAGTGGAAACAGACCCCCTCTTGGGATTTGGAGCCATCCATATACAGTGGCACGGTTCCAGCGTGACACGAACTGTGCTCCAAAAAGGCCGAACGCAATACTTCCAGCGCTGTAGAAGCCTTGGGATTGGGAGCAGAGGTGTGGCGACAAATAGTCAAAGGTGGTGCCGTCCTGGGCAGAACTAGGGGCGCCACCGGCCCGAGAGCTATATCGAGCTGTCGAAGGAGTTTCCTAGCTCTAAATCCAAAGGGCTTAGGATATGACTTAAGTCTCTCGGCGGCATAGGCACCGTCAAGATTAGCTGCGGATGCAGTGAGAGCTGTAGGTGACTGAGAGAAGCCCCAGGCTCGCGCGTTCAGACGAATAATGCACTGCACGGCGCAGAGCGAGTGGTATCTCTCCATCATCGACAAGTAGGCTCAATGGGGAAAGTGCCTAAGGCACGACTCGGCTGAGGCGCGCGAAGGCCACGCTGAAGAAGGGGAAAGCAGTTTTTTGCCGAAGCTGGGTTTGAGACCTTTGTGCCGCTAGCTCTACCAGGGAAACGCCCAGGTTGAGAACCCGCAAAATGGTAGCGGAAACGACCTCGCTCGTAGGCCTGGAAGGTTAAGAAGCAGAGGGTGCCTCTTTTAAAACTGAGGCATAAGAGGTTCCAGGCAGCGACGGTTGCACCAGGACCAAGTCCTTAGTCTAGCGAAATGAGAGACGTTCTGTAGACTGAACGGCCATGATTCTCTTCTCCGCGATATGCACCGCATTGCTTCGAAGAATCGGCAAGCGACTCTCCACAGTTGAGTCACTTGGCCATACACAATATGGGCTTGTGTACGTCCTTGGAGCAAATTACACAAACTTCGGGTAACCCCGACTTTATACGGTTACATAATCGATTCGTATGGACGAAGCGGTGGCAGCAGTAGCACCTCCGCCGCCGTGGTACGAATGCCTTCACGCGTTATCGAAACCAACCGGCACGCACTGACTCAGGGAGCCTGTCATGATTGAACATGAGGAAAAGTGAAAGGGTGGGTCTCGAGTCCGTCCATGTTTTCTAATCACAGGCTCGACCTTGATTGCTCTTTGGTCAACCAGATCTTCGGTGATGTATTCTAAGAAATAGTCTACAAGTTTACTTGCATAAAACATCCCTATCACAAAATTCATGGGTATGTGCAGCTTCACATTCACCGGCAGCCACTGAGTGTCGGAAGCGCACTAAGAATGGCCGCCTCGAAGGGATCCGACGTATTTGCCAGAAGGCTCCGTGCCAAGAAAAGGCTCGACCTTCGGCTCTCTACCAGACAATCTAGCTAAAGCTCTCCTTTGATGGAGCATGTGGCCTTTGGCCAGCTTGCAGCCATCAGTGGAGCGAATAACTAAAGTGTTTGAAGCCAGCAGCCTCGAAAATGCGGCGGTTAGGAATGCCGAGAGGCGGGTCTCCATGCAGTTTCTCACTACTACCTTCTGTTGTAACCATGATCAGAAAAAAAAGGTAAAAGGCCTCATGGAAAGTAAATACTATGAGCTCCCAATGACTATGTACGAAGGTTCGACAACCCAGGTGAGGGTAAAATGTAGAATTGAGTGATGACCTCTGTGAAGGTTGGAGGGCATCAGGGATCCGTTTGGAGTCCCTTGCTCTTCGTTATGGTCCTGGCGGTGCTGTCACAGAATTTTAGAACAGGATTGCCATTAGAGTTGTTGTACATACACTGACGACCTAGTGCTGATTGCCGAGGATGAGAGGACGGCACTTGAGAAGTTCAGGTTGTGGAGGAAAAGGATGAATTCCATGGGGCTGAGAGTGAATTTAGATAAAACAAAGATGATGATTTCAAGAGTGGGTGGTGGTAATGACATCATTGAGGGTATTTGGCCATGTGCAGTGTGTCACAGAGGGGTAGGGAATAACTATATCCTGTGTAATGGATGTGGTTTGTGGGTGCATAAAAGATGTAGTGGTATCAGGGGTGGGGTGCAGAATGATGGAGAGTTCCAGTGCACTGTGTTTAGAGAGGATTGTATTTGATGGTGTGTCGCTTGAATGCGTAGAGAAGTTCTGCTATCTGGGAGATATGATCAGTGCAGGAGGAAGTGCTGGGGCGAGTTGCGTGGCAAGGGTTAGAAGTGGTTGGAAAAAGTTCAAAGAGCTGCTTCCTCTCTTGACGCTGAGGGTTTTTTCCTTCCGAGCTAAGGGACGTCTGTACGCTGCGTGCGTACGAAGTGCAATGTTGTTCGACAGCGAAACTTGGGCTGTGAAGGAAGGACATCCAGAGGCTCAAGCGTGCCGAGATGAATTTGAGGCCTGGAGGTGACAGAGTTGCGAAATGTGAATTGAGGGTAGATTGGGGATAGAATGCATTAGTGTGGCACTGAGAAGAGGCAGACTGAGGTGGTTCGATCATGTGGAGAGGATGGAGGATAAGAATTGGGTGAAAGGTGTTAGGAGTTTGGAGGTTGGGGGTGTAGCTGCCGGAGTAAGACGTGGAATAAGGTCATACAGAGGGGCCTCAGAGATATGAGTCTGAATAGAGAAACAGCTAGAGATCGAGCAGCATGGAGAGCCACCATTAGGTAAATAAGGCCGACACATGCAAGCATGTATGGAGCCATCAAAACTGATGATGTTGAAGAATATTATAAAAATCATACTAGATAATAATACTAATAAAAGGTAATGCTGAGTGTAGGCGAGGGGAAAGTGCACTCGCAACTTTCCAGGCCTCATCATAAAGTTACAAGGAAAGAGTGTCCCCTAGGAGACCTTACGGTCCATTCAAAGAGGGTACCTTTGGACTAGCAATCGAGCGGGCACATGGCTGCTCAATTGTTTTGCGTCCCTAAACGGCCACTTTTCAAGACTGTCTAGTCTTGACTTGAACTGGTCAACAGATTCACTGTTGACAACTTCCACTTACCGCAGATACTGTAGGTGAAAAGATTTCCGCACAGATTGCGGTTGTAACGCTTCAGTTCAAGTTTGAAGCCGTGATTGCGCGTTATGTTCTCACTCAGTGTGAAAATATCCCGGTAGTCAACATTGTGGAACCCTCGAAGTATTTTGAAAACTTCGATGAGCTGACCACGCAGTCTACGGGTTTCCAGCGAGAACAGATCTAATTCCCTTAGTCTATCCTCATAACTTTTATGTCGGATAGAGGGAATCAGTTTGGTTGCCCTAGCTTGTACGCGTTCCAACCTTGCAATGTCCTTTCGAAATGAAGGACTCCAAAATTGTACGGCATACTCCAGGTGCAGCCGAACGAGGGAGTTGTACAGACAAAGTACTATCTCCTTGTTACGGTATCCAAACTGGCGCTTTATGTAGCCTAACATACTTTGGGCTTTCTACTCTGCCTCGATGCACTGTTTCGAGAACTTGAGGTCGCTAGTGATAGTTACACCCAAGTCCTTTTCAGTGTCACTCGATTCAAGAGCAGTGTCCTTAAGGATATACTGAGATTGGGGATTTCTGTGGCCGATATGCATCACTTTGCATTTGTTCACGTTAAAAGGCATTTGCCACGTGTCCGACCACTCCCCAATCTTCCCAAGATCTTCCTGCAGGCGGGCAGTTTTTTCATTGTGGCAACGTTCATACCAAGCTTGGTATCGTCGGCAAATTTGGAAATCTTGGCATTATTTTTTTTGTATTTTTTTATTAGAGCTCATCTGGCGACTGCCTACATGGGCATTAGTCGCCGTATTAAAACTGGCCTAGTTCTAGGCTACTTTAAAATAAAATTAAACGAAGAAAAAAGAACACCCTAAATGGGGGAAAGGAAAAAAAACAAAAACAAATGCAAAAAACAAAACAAAAAAAAACCCTGCTTAAATAATAGGGAGAAGGCCGGCCTCCCCCAAAAAGTCAATAAGTCGACCAGTCGATGTGCACGCACTCATCCCGAGTACAAGGGACAGGCGGTAGCGACCCCGCCCATCCCGGGACAGGTGTCGTGCGCGAAGATCACCCAGACTGGGACATTCGACAAGAATGTGCCGAACAGTCTGGGGGACGACGCAGTCGTTGCAATAGGGCGCAGGCGAGCGCTCCATCAAATAGCAATGCGTCACACGAGTGTGGCCGATTCGGAGACGACAGAAAGCAACCTGAAGCCGCCGCGGCATTGGGGGATAGGTCCATGGGAACAGTCGTGGCGCAATGGCACGCAACTTTAAGTTTCCCTCGACCGTCTCCCATCTTCTTTGCCAAGCAGTCCGAAGAGCTGCCCGTATTCCTGCCATGTAGTCAGTGTGAGGAAGAGCGAAACGCTGGTCCGGTCGCAGAGTCCTCGCGGACTCTTTGGCGCCCTCATTCCCCGCAATTCCTACATGTCCAGGAACCCAGCAGAAGATAATCTCGACATCTGCTCGGCTCGGCAAAACCGTGGCGTCACGGATTTCGCGAACCAGGAGATGCGGAGATTCCAATGCCCCGAGAGCCCTCAGGGCGCTTTGTGAGTCGCTATAGATCACAATCCGGTCTCCGAACCGGGCACGTCGCGTAATCTCCCGTACCGAGTGGTGTATTGCCACCAGCTCGGCCGTGAAGACAGACGCGTCGCCTGGTAGAGCCCCGCTGACTTCAAACAGAGGGGATACGGCGTGGAAGCTGACCCCCTCTTGGGACTTGGAGCCATACGTATACACTGGCACGGTACCAGCGTGACACGATGTGTTCTCCAAAAAGGTCAAACGCAATACTCCCGGCGCAGTACAAGCTTTGGGACCAGAGGCGTGGCGACAAATAGCCAAATGTGGTACCCTCCAGGGTGGCGTCCTGGGCAGAACCAGGGGCGCCACCGGCCCGAGAGCTATATCTACCTCTCGAAGGAGTTTCCTGGCCCTAAACCCAAAGGGTTAGGGTATGACTGGCATCTCTCGGCGGCATAGGCACCATCGAGATCAGCTGCGGATGCAGTGAGAGCTGTTGGTGACTGAGGGAGGCGCCGGGCTCGCGCGTACAGGCGAGTGATGCACTGCACGCGGCGCAGAGCGAGTGGCATCTCCCCAGCATCGACCAACAGGCTCTCAATGGGGGAAGTGCGGAAGGCACCGGTCGCAAGGCGAAGGCCGGTGTGGTGGATCGAATCCACCTTCCGCAATAAACGCTCGGCTGCGGATGCATAAAACTCGCATCCGTAGTCGAGCTTCGAGCGAACAAAGGATCGATAAAAGAGTAAGGCGGTAGCCCTATCAGCGCCCCAAGCGCTGAACGTCATGGAACGGAGAATGTCCATGGCGCGGGTACAAGAGACCCTAAGGCTGCGAATATGAGCCTCCCAGGTGAGGCGTCGGTCGAATACAAGACCAAGGAAACGGTGCGACTCACCACATCGAGGCGCACTCCATTAAGAAACAAATCTGGGTCGGGGTGAAGCCGTGGATGGCGGCAGAAGTGCACCACCTTAGTCTTGGCCAAAGAAAACCGAAACCTGTGCGCTTCGGCATAGCGAGAGACGCGGTTCAATGCCTGTTGGAGTCGACGCTCCAGAGCTGGCACCTGGGCCGCGCCAAAAGAGATCGAAAGGTCGTCCACGTAGAGCGTAGCGAGAACATCTTCCGGCAGCACCGAGGTGATGCCGTTGATGCTCAGGGCAAAGTGTGTGACACTGAGGACACTTCCCTGCGGGACACCCTCTTCCTGCTCCTTTGGGCCGGGGAGGGCTCCCTCCACCCGTACGCGGAATCAACGATCTCGGAAAAATTCACATACAAAGATTGGGAGTCGTCGTCCGCTCGCCCCCATCGTGTGGAGTCTCCATGATACCGTATCGCCATGCGGTATCATAGGCCTTCTCCAGATCAAAAAACACCGTGGCGTAGTGCTGTCTACGAAGGAAAGCGTCGCAGACGGCATTTTCCAGTCGGAGCAGAGCATCCGACGTGGAGTGGAACTTACGGAAGCCGCACTGTGCAGAAGACAGATGGCCTCCGCTGTCCAGGAACCACCGTCTCCGAGCCACTCGCTCCACCTCGGGGCGTGGGCGAAGGAGCTGAAGCTCCTTTGTTGCTGTCCTCCTTTCGGGGGACAGCTTTAGGAACCCCCGAAGATGGCCTAGCGACCATCTTCAGGGGTGTTGCCTCCTGTGAGTCTAACGACTCGGTGGAGGCGCGTGGCCGTTTCGCCTTGCGGGAAACGGTCACGCTGGGGGAAGAGGGGGGAGCCCTGGTGTTAGCCGGGGCTGGGTATGAACCCTTTTTGCCGCCAGCTTTACCAGGGCAGCGCCCGGGTTGGGTAGAGCCCGCAGAAGGGCTCCGAATGGGCGCGGAAATAACCGTGCTCGTTGGCCTGGATGGGCCAGGAGCAGAGGGTGCCTTTCTAACTACTGAGGCATATGACGTCCCAGGCAGAGCCGGGCGCGCCAGGACCAAGTCCTTAGCCTCGCGGAATGAGAGTCTATCCTGGGCCTGAACGGCCAGGATTTCCTTCTCTCTCAAGGAGATATGCACCACATTGCTTCGAAGAAGCAGGGTGCGGCTCTCCGCAATTGACACACTTGGCCACACACGATTTGGACTTATCGTGTGCGACCTTGGAGCAATTTACACAGAATTCGTGTGACCTCGACTTTGCATGTCTACATGAGCGATTCGTATGGCCGAAGCGGTGACAGTAATAGCACCGCCGCGGCAGTGGCACGAATGCCTTCACGTGGTAGCGGTACCAACCGGCACGCACCGACTCAGGGAGCTTGTCACAATCGAACGTGACTAAGAGTGCGGTAAGTGTCTCGAGGCCCTTCCCTGTTTTCTCATCACACGTTCGAACTGGACCGCCCCATGGTCGGCCAGCTCTAGGGTGATGTCCTCAATGGAGTAGTCAACGAGTTCCCTCGCATAAACTACTCCTTTCACAAAGTTCATGGTAGAGTGCGGCGTCACACTCACCGGGGTGCCATGAAGTGTCCGAAGAGCACTTATCTTGGCCGCCTCGGCGGGATTCGCCGCATTCGCCAGAAGGCTCCCGTCCTAGAAACGGGTCACCTTCGGCTCTCTACCAATTGCACTAGCTAATCCTCTCCTCTGATGGATCATGTTGCCCTTGGACAACATGGTGCCATCAGTGGAGCGAATAACGAGGAAGCGTTTGAAGCCAGCGGGCTCGAAAACGCCAGGTAACCTCTGAATGAGGGGCCCCGATGTCATCGAGGCTCCGCCCTGTGCACTCTTGGTCTTAGTCAGGGGGTCCACACACGGGGGGGGTAGAGGGCCGGATGTGCCGATCTTGGCTTGGTCGCCTACCAAAGTGGCAGCAGACCCATCCGTCCCCGCAGCCCCCGCGGATGGAGAGGAGCCCCGAGTCTTCTTTGTCTTTCTAGTCTTTTTCTTTTTTTGAGTGGAGGGCGGGGAATGAACCCGCTTCTCACCTCCGCCGGCATCAGCCCCCATGCCAGATGGGCCGGCCTCAGCCAGGTCCCTCTCCAAAATGGAGAAGTTCCTGGTTGTCGTAGGGGCACCTGTCGGAGGAGATCCCTCCCCTCCTTGTATTGCCTCGGAGCCCTCAGCCGTTTGAGGAGGACCTTGCATAGGGGCGGACTCGGGTTCGGTGCTTGGCGCCGAGCTCGGATTCCCCCCCCCATGGAAGGCCCTACCGTCTGAGGCTGGGTCTCCTCAAGGACCATGTCTATCACAGGAGGGGCCTCCAGTTGGCCATCCCCTCCCAGGACATCGCAGGATCCCCTTGGCAGCGTCAAGAGTCATTTGTGGGGTTTGTGGGGAGGCACAAGCCTTAACCACGGCAAGGTTTAATATCCTTGCCAGCAGGTCTTTTGAGGGAAGCGACCGAACGGGCCTGGCTTCCCTCTCCCCCCTAAGGGGGTTTGCCCTACCGAGCCGCTTCGATGTGGAGCGGCTGGCTAAGGGCTGCCTGCTGGCTTTGGTGGCAGTCCCCTTGGAAAGAATAGAGGGGACTGCCGCTGGTAAAAGGGAGGTGCCCGTAAGCACCTCCAGAGAAGGGGGTGAGGGGGAGTCCCCTTCACCCGTAGGCGTAGGAGAGGAGTAAGCCTCCTCTCCGGTTGAAGAGATATGGAGGGTCCCCTGCGCAAGCACAGGGGGAGGGACCTCCATTTTTTTGCTGGAGCTGCCCGAGGGCGGCTCCGTCGCTGTTATAGGGAAAGTTGGGGGTTGGTTTTTTGTTTGTTTTACATACATGGGCATGGTGACCCTCTTTTTAATACGGGACGCAATAGCTCATCACCTCTTGCAGTTGCCCGCACTGCGAGAGGTGCTTACAAGCCAGGCAGAGCCAGGCGCCGCCATTCGGGACCACCCCTCCCGCCTGGTGGCCTGGCAGTCCATCAGCATGGCGGCTCCACCTTGGACACGGCGTAAAATTGATAGAATGTGAAGAGGAGAGGAAAGGGGATGTGAGAAAGGTATGGGTGGGGATGAAGCAGGTTGTTAAAAAAAACCCATCCCGAACCGGAGCTCAGGGGTTAGGGAACAATGTCCCCTTCCCACTCAGCCCCGATCCGGGGTGGTTGGCTTGAGAAGAAGGTCAGCATCTACCCTGTGAAATTAGAGGCTGACCAGAGAAAGTTGTGGGAGAGGTATGAAAAGCGACGAGGTAGGGAAGAAATCGGGCTATCTGAAGGAAGGAAGAGAGGCTAAGCTGGGGCCGGACGGAGCGCTGGATCCCGTCAGCACGGCGGCCAGGATGGCAAATCGCCGGGCCCCTTACGGGGGGAAATCTTGGCAACCATGTCACCGTCCATGTCGTTGACGTAGATGATGAATAGTAGTGGTCCCAGGACAGAACCTTGAAGGACTCCGCTAGTAACGGGCACCCACTCAGAAGCTTGTCCATTCACCACCACCCGTTGACCTCTGCCACTTAGCCAGTTCTCGATCCAGCCGGCTACTTTTCCGTCTATGCCCAGCGCTCGCACTTTCCGGAGAAGGCGGCGGTGTGGTACCTTATCAAAGGCTTTCTGAAAGTCAACCCAGTGACAGCAAGGCCTCCCTAATTGGCACTCAGGCTGGGAGGACGACGTGCAGCTTCTCCGGACTCTAAGAGTAACAGGCTCCACAGATGAGATAGATGGTCAGGTCCTTAAACCTTAGATAGAAGAATAACAAAGGGGATGGTCTTTAAAAAAGTGGTCCATAGAGGGACGCACCAGATTCTCCAGACACGACCGAAGAATTAAAGTGAGCCGGACCTTTTTTCCGGGCACTTCCGGTTCATCCAAGAACCAGGGGTAGCAGTTTAATTTACACAGGGTACTTCCTCTCCCCCACCCCCTTTCAGGCTAAGAAAGATGAATGATGATACAGAAGGAAAATGGAAGTTATTGTGAGAATGGTAGGAAGCCAAATGAGTTGTGTGAACATCAAGGAAAAGAATGGCATAGTACTTGTGAGCAATGAGGTAGTCAGAAGTAGAAGGTGAGAATGCTTTGCTGAGTTGCATGTGTGTGGGTTTGGTAGATGAAGCGAGTGTGAATATTATTGGTTTTGATGGAGTAAACTGGATGCTGTATTTGGAGGCAATGTACGTGCAAGATGTTGTTACTAGTGTGAGATTTTGAAAAATGGATTAGATTGTAAGGTCTAAACACTGGTAGTGATGGAATCGGTCTGGTGGTTGTGTTGTAAGGCATTTGCAAACGGATGGAACAATACCGTGATAGTAGCATTATTTAAAGGTAAAGGGGAGGACCGTGAATGCAAAAACTTCAGGGGAATAGGCCTCATAACTCGCTGGAATAAAAAAATAGCCCTATTACTAGGCAACATTAAAAAAAAAATTACAAAAAGAAGCCATAACTCCCGCGCGAGGGGGGGGGGTATGAGTCGGGAGAAAGCGTATATGGTCGTGTAGCTAAGGAAAAGCCCGTGCCCCGCGGCGGAAGTGGACGGTACCCTCAGCAAACCAAAGTACTCACTTTCAAAACTCTCTCTAAATACAACTGCTTCAACTCCCTCTCGAGCCTCGAGTGTAGACCAGGGTACATGGTCGAACCTCCGGAGAGGACGATGTGCTTGTACAATTCTGGTCGAATATCGATGTCGCATCTCTGGACCGTGTCGAAGAGGAGCTCAGCAATGCCCTGCCCTTCCACGTTGATGAGATGTGGCTGAAACAGGGCCTCCGGGGCCTCGAAACGTTCCCCACCAACCTGAAAATTCAAAGGCGAGTTCACCGTTGAAAAATCATAATTTATTACTTAAACATGCATCCTAGACTTGACTGAGTGGACTCCAATCCATTTCTACCATTACAATTTAGCGCTTACAGGAACAAAATTGAGGGTGCACAGCTTCACAGGCACGTGGCCCCTATCCAGACCTAATTGGGATTTGACATGTGCTGAGAAACCAACGAGGGCATCTACAGAGGAAGATCTGTAAGGACATATTTGTAAAGAAAGTGAAAATATGCGGAAGTTATATAGGCTCAGATCCCCCTGTGGGCATTGGGGCCGGGAGGGCATGCAATCCTCGATTTCAGCTGACACGCTCTTGCGGGTGTGGTGAGTGAGCAACTCTCCAGTTATGCCCAATATCCACAATTAGCGCAGATCCCTCCCTGTGTTGATGGTGCGGGAGGGAACGGAGAAACGAGCTTATGTAAATCGATGCATGGTTTCTTAAACTACCCGTGAAACTCCCTCGAGGGACCAATGACGAAGAAATAAGACAAAAAAAAGGAAAGTGATTCAACCATGGAAGGTATTAACAATTGCCTATCTCAACCAATGACGACGGTTCTTTAAGTGGAGAAAGGGTGAAAAACAAAGAAAAAGGCTGATAAAAGAAGTAAAAAGAAACGAGGAAGCGGGCTCCCGGCGTCGGGGGTAGGCACCCATGTCCCCGGCACAGGAACATGGGACCTACAACAGTCATAAAGGTCAATGATTGTATGAATGCCTTATGCGTAGTAGTAGATATAGGGGTTTGGATTGCCATACATCAATTCCACATATTTGAGCGAGAATAGTTGTGGCGATAATACACACTACATGCAAAATGTTTAAGTAAATGTGATGCAAACAATTTTGTGTGTACGAACCGGCACTGGGACAGGTAACGTGCGCAAAGATCACGCAGACTGGGACATTCAACAAGAATGTGCCGAACAGTCGGGGAAGCGACACAGTCGTCGCAATAAGGCGCAGGCGAGCGTTCCATCAAGTGGCGGTGCGTCCCGCGAGTGTGTCCAATTCGGAGACGACAGATAGCAACCTAAATCCGTCGCGGCATTGGGGGATAGGTCAAGGGAAACGGTCGCGGCGCAATGGCACGCAAATTTAGGTTCCCCTTGACCGTCTCCCATCTTCTTTGCCAAGCAGCCCGGAGAGGTGCCCGTATTCCCGCCATGTAATCGGTGTGAGGCAGAGCGAAACGCTGGTCTGTTCGCCCAGTCCTCGTGGACTCTGGCGAGATCATTCCCCGCAATTCCTACATGTCCAGAAACCCAGCAGAAGATAATCTCGACATCCGCCCGGGTCGCCATAACCGTGACGTCACGAATATCGCGAACCAGGGGATGCGGAGATTCCAATGCCCCGAGAGGACTCAGGGCGCCTTGTGAGTCGCTATAAATCATAATCCGGTCTCCGAACCGGGCACGTCGCGTAATCTCCCGTACCGAGGGAATACGACGTGAAAACCGACCCCCTCTTGGGACTTGGAGCCATCCGTATAGACTGGCACGGTTCCAGCGTGACGCGAGGTGTGCTCCAAAAAGGTCGAACGCAATACTCCCGGCGCAGTACAAGCTTTGGGAGCAGAGGCGTGGCGACATCCAGGGTGGCGTCCTGGGCAGAACCAGGGACGTCACCGGCCCCGAGAGCTATACCTAGCTCTCGAACAAGGAGTTTTGTGGACCTAAACCCGAAGGTCTTAGGGTATGACTAGATCCTCTCGGCGGAATAGGCACCGTCGATTTTTTTTATTTTATTTTACAGAGCCCACTTGGGCATAAGTCGCCGAAAAAACACGACAGCCTAGAACTAGGCTACTTTAAAGTAAAAATATGAAAACTTAACAATGATATAAATTGGAAAAACTTAATCAGGAAGCAATCTCCGGCAGCAGGGGGAGGTCCCCCTCACCCCGGTGCAACCTACAAACAAAACAATAGCAAAAAAAAGGACCTTAAATAAAGGGGAGAAGCCCGGCCTCCCCCAAAAAGTCAACAAGTCCACAAGTCAATGTGCACGAATCTGTCCCGAGTACAAGGGACAGGCGGTAGCGAACCCACCCATCCCGGTACCGGGACAGGTATCGTGCGCAAAGATCACCCAGACTGGGACATTCGACAAGAATGTGCCGAACAGTCTGGGGGACGACGCAGGCAAGCGCTCCATCAAATAGCAATGCGTCACACGAGTGTGTCCGATTCGGAGACGACAGAAAGCAACCTGAAGCCACCGCGGCATTGGGGGATAGGTCCATGGGAACAGTCGCGGCGCAATGGCACGAAACTTTAAGTTCCCTTCGACCGTCTCCCATCTTCTTAGCCAAGCAGTCCGAAGAGCTGCCCGTATTCCTGCCATGTAGTCGGTGTGAGGAAGAGCGAAACGCCGATCCGGTCGCAGAGTCCTCACGGACTCTTTGGTGCCCTCATCGGCGCGCTCATTCCCCGCAATTCCTACATGACAAGGAACCCAGCAGAAGATAATCCGACATCAGCCCGACTCGGCAAAACCGTGGCGTCACGGATATCGCGAACCAGGGTATGTGGAGATTCCAATGCCCCGAGAGCACTCAGGGCGCATTGTGAGTCGCTATAGATCACAATCCGGTCTAGGCACCGTCGAAATCAGCTGCGAATGCAATGAGAGCTGTTGGCGACTGAGGGAGGCGCCGGATTCTCGCGTACAGGCGAATAATGCATTGTGCATGGCGCAGAACTAGTGGTATCTCCCCAGCATCGACAAGTAGGCTCTCAATGGGGAGAGGGTGCGGAAGGCAGCGGTCGCAGGCAAAAGCCGGTGAGGTGGATCGAGTCCACCGTCCGCAATACACGTTCGGCTGCGGATGCATAAAACTCGAATCTGTAGTCGAGCTTCGAACGAACAAAGGATCGATAAAAAAGTAAGGCAGTAGCGCTATCAGCGCCACGGTTGCTGAACGTCACGGAGCGAAGAATATCCATGGCGTGGGTACAAGAGACCCTAAAGCTGAGAATATGAGCCTCCCAGGTGAGGCGTCGGTCAAATACAAGACCAAGGAAGCGGTGCAAGTTCACCACTTCCAGCTGCACCCAATTTAGAAACAAGTCTGGGTCAGGGTGAAGCCGTGGATGGCGGCAGAAGTGCACCACCTTAGTCTTGGCAATGGAAAACCGAAGCCTGTGCGCTTCGACATAGCGAGAGACGCGGTTCAATGTCTGTTGGAGTCGACATCTGGGCCGCGCCAAAAGAGATCGAAAGGTCGTCCACGTAGAGCGTAGCAAGAACATCTTCCGGCAGCACTGAGGTGATGCTGTTGATGCTTAGGGCAAAGAGTGTGACACTGAGGACACTTTCCTGAGGGACACCCACTTCCTGCTCCATTGGGCAGGAGAGGACTCCCCCAACCAGTACGCGGAATCGACGATCTCTCAAAAATTCACATACAAAGATTGGGAGTCGTCGTCCGCTCGCTATCATCGTGTGGAGTCTCCATGATACCGTATCGCCATGCGGTATCATAGGCTTTCTCCAGATCGAAAAAACACCGTGGTGTAGTGCTGTATACGACGGAAGGCCTCGCAGACGGCATTTTCCAGTCGGAGCAGAGCATCCGACGTGGAGTGGAACTTGCGGAAGCCGCACTGTGCAGAAGACAAATGGCCTCCGCTGTCCAGAAAAAAGGCAATCAAACATTTAGCAATTTCTCCATCAACTTGCACACGCAGGAAGTTAGAAAGATTGGGCGGAAACTGGCCAGTGTAGAGTGATCTCTCCCCGGTTGCGAAAGTCGAGCACAGTAGAGATTCGCCAGGAAACTGGGAGGATACCCTCTAACCAGATCCTGTTGAATAAATCTAAGAGAAAGGCCATGCCTCGCTCACCCAGGTGTCGAAGCATGGCGTACTGGACATCGTCCGTACTGAAATGAGAGACGATTCTGGGCCTGAACGGCCATGATTTCCTTCTCAAGGAGATGCGCACCACATTGCTTCGAAGAAGCGGGGTGGGGCTCTCCGCAATTGACACATTTGGCCACACACGATTTGGACTTATCATGTGCGGCCTTGGAGCAATTTACACAGAATTCGGGTAACCCCGACTTTGCACGTTAACACGAGCGATTAACATGGCAGAAGCGGTGAAAGTAGTAGCACATCCGCGGAAGTGGCACCAATGCCTTTACGCGGTAGCGATACCAACCGACACGCACAGACTCAGGGAGCTTGTCACAGTCGAACGTGACTAAGAGTGCGGGAAGTGTCTCGAGGCCCTTCCCTGTTTTCTCATCACAAGCTCGACCTTGACCGCCCCATGGTCGGCCAGGTCTAAGGTGATGTCATCTATAGAGTAGTCCATGAGTTCCCTCGCATAAACTACTCATTTCACGAAGTTCATGGTAGAGTGCGGTGTCACACTCACAGGCGTGCCATCAAGGGCAGTGATCAAGAGGCCCCGGTCCAAGAAACGGGACACCTTCGGCTCTCTACTATTCACACTAGCTAAAGAGCTCCGCTGATGGAGCATGTTGCCCTTAGCCAACATGCTGCCATCAGTGGAGCGAATAACAAGGAAGCGTTTGAAGCCAGCGGGCTCGAAAACGCAAGGTATTCTCTGAATGAGGGGTCCCAAGGTAATCGAGCCTCTGCTCTGTGTTTTTTGGACTTAGTCTAGGACTCCACCTCCGGGGGAGCATCGGAGCTGGACGTGCTGATCTTGGTTTGGTCGCTTACCGAAGTGGCAGCAGACCTATCCGTCCCCGCGGTCCCCACGGATGGAGAGGAGCCCAAGTTGTGTTTTTTCTATTTTTAGGAGGAGGTTGGAGAATGAACCCGCTTCTCATCTCTGCCGGCAGGAGCCCTCAAGCCAGATGGACCGGCTCCGATATGGAGAACGTCTTGGCTGTCACAAGGGCACCAGCCGGAGGAGGAGATCCCTCCTCTCCTTGTAAAGTCTTGGAGGATCCTGCACAGGGGTGGACTCGGGTTCGGTTCTTGACACCGCCCAAGTCCGTCCCCTACCGTCTGAAGCTGGGTTGCCTCCTCAGGGACCATATCCATCTCAGGGGGGGGCCTCCATGTAGCCATCCCTTCCCCCCCGCAACCAGGACATCACAGGTCGCATTGGTCAGAGTCTTTGGTCGGGGAAGAGAGGGGGAACGTACGGTGAGCCCCTCTTAAATTCAATATTCGAGCCCGCAGGTCTTTAGAGGGAAGAGGCCAATGGGCCCTGTCTTCCCTCCTACCCCTAAGGGGGTTGGCCCTATTGTGCCGCTCTCACTGGGAGCAGTCAATTATGGGCCGCCTGCCTTTCTTGGCATTCCCCTTAGAAAGTAAAAGGGAAAAGGCCACTGGAGAAAGGGAGCTCCAGAGAAGGGAGTGAGCGGGAGTCCCCTACACCCGTAGGCAAAGGAGAGGAGTAAGCCTCCTATCCAGTTGAAGAGTTTTGGAGGATCCCCTGCGAGAGCAAAGGGAAGGGCCTCCATTTTTTCGGGGGAGCTGCCCGAAGGCGGCTCCGTCGATGGTAAAGGGAGCGTTTTATTTTTTAAATTCTCATCATCGGGCATGGGGATCATATTAGTTATACGGGAAGCAAACGCTAATCACCCCCCGCAGTAGCCCGCTCTGCGAGGGGTGAACACAGGGCTGGCAGAACCAGCTGCCGCCATTTAAGACCACACCTTTCCGCCCAATGGCCAGGCAGTCATTCGGCATGGCTGCTTCACCTTGGGCTGGGCATAAAATCGATAGAGATTGAAAGGAGAGAGGAAGGTGTGGGTGGGAATGAAGCAGGTTGTTAAAAGCCCATCATCCCAAACCGGGGCTCAGGAGTGAGGGGGCATTGTCCCCTCCCCCTAAGCCCCGATCCGGGATAGTTTAGTGAGAGGAAGCTGGTCGGCATTTACCCTGTGAAATTAGAGGCCGACCAGAGAAAGTTGTGGGATAGGTCGTAGGGTAGGTGAGGAAGTAGGGTAAAAACGCAGGCTGCCAGAGAGAAGCGGCTAAGCTGGGGCCGGACGGGGAGCTGAGTCCCGTCAGCACGGCAAATCGCTGCGCCCCTTACGGGGCCAATTCGGAGACGACAGAAAACAACCTGAAACGGTTGCGGCATTAGGGGAGGGTAGGTCCATGGGAATATAGACGCAGTGCAATGGTACGTAACTTAAGTTCCCCTCGACTCAGGGGCGGATCCAAGGAGGGGGGGGGGTGCTGATCAGGAAAAAATTCAACACAGTGTGCCTGTAAATCCGACAGAGAAGCCGAATCTCACCATGAGGAGCAGGAGGGCAAGGAACTCTTTTCTCTTTTTCCGCATGGCACATGGCAACTTCAGTGGACGTTGCCAACTTCATTGGGAACAAGATGGCACAGACTCCGAGAAAGTGGCCTTAATCAACCGGACTGCCCAGTCTGTCAAATCGCTACCCTTCATTGAAGGGTAGAGATTCCAACCAAGCTGGTGCATCACATAACCGTGGCTGAAGTACTCGTTGCTGAACGAAGGTAGAGACTGGAGTTGCATGTGTGCTGTCCGGCGAAAATACGGGCGGAATTGGAGACCATAAGCTGGGCACCTTGGTGTTAAAGCCGATGTGCAGGTACAAAAAAAAAGACGCCGAACTGCTCACGAGTCACAATAAGCACGGATATCACGCGGCAGCTATGACGAAAATGGACGGGTTTGTCGACACTTTGCGAAACCCGACGAGGGCTGTCGACACCATGCTACAGGCGAAGGAGTAAATCGAGACCAACCGGTGCCTGTGGGCTCCGATCATTGAGAGCATCCTCTTCTGCAGACTAAATATGCTGCCTCTCCGTGGGCATCGAGATGACGATCCATTGGACCTCTTTATTCCGAGCAAAACGGGAGGAGTCTTCAGAGCGCTTCTGCGTTATGGAGCCCAGGGACGAGATGTCGACGTCAACCGCCTCCTTACAAGTTTGGCCAGCCGAGCCAACTCCGCCCTTATTACCAAAACCATTCAGGACGAGCTGATCGATATCACAGGTGGGTGACACTGCAACTTTTTTCCAAAAAATCGGTCTCTTATTGCAAAAGTATTCATGCTAATTTGACATTATGAGCAGGTGTCACCATAATCATATTTCGCTTTACAGGTCGATTGGTGCTGGAAGGTGTCTTAGTCGGAGTATCAGGGGTATTCGCAGTGCTAATGGACGAGACCACGGACGTCTCAGGGAAGGAGCAAGCCACCATTATCCTTCGACATGTAGAAAAGGACATCCAAGGAGGATTTTCTCACTTTTGTCCATGCTGAGAACCTCACGGTGAAGGCCCGGTCCAACTGCTCATTTGTACCGTACATGGCCTGGTTTGGACATGTCAAACTGCCGGGAATGAGTGTCATGATGGGGAAGTTCAGAGGTTGTTCCCCCCCACCCCCCGTCGCCACACCGATCCACTGCTTTAATCACCGACTGAACGTAGTGCTGATCAAGGCCTGCGATGTGAAAGAAGTGAAACTCGCCCTATACACGCTCAGCGAAGTCCATAACTTCATTTACTCTAGCAACATGCGGACGCTCCGGTTCTCTAAATTCGTGAAGCTTTCCTCAGCTAAGCGGGAGAAGTTGGTGCCCTTATGACCCACCAGATGGGTTGCGCGGCATGATGCAGTCCTCGCGTTCATCGAGTTTCTGCCTCACATCGTGGTCTTCATGGAAGAGGAAATGAAGCTGGATGCCAATGCTGGCATCTTACTCGCCGCGATTAGGGAGCCTCGCTTTCTCATTGGGCTGGTTGTGGCGGAGTCAGTTTTGGCCAACACATTCGACCCGAGCAGGACCCTGCAGAAGAAAGACGCTGATTTGGCATCTGCGCACGTACTGATTCGTGAGATCGTCGACTGTTTTTGCCAAGCTCAGTAAGAATGCGAGGGCACTTCCACACTGTATTTTCAAAAGCCAAGGATCTCCTGATTGAAGTGGACTCAGCTCACGATGACGTCCCTGTTCCCCGAGTCTGTGCACGACAGACAGTGCTCGAATATCCCAGCCAGGACTGCTGCGGAGTACTATTGACGCTCGGTCTATATTCCGTTCGTTGACTAAGTGCTCGCCGAGCTGAAGAGAAGATTTGAGGATGATACCGTGCCAGTTAGTCTCCGGTTGAAGGAGCTTAAGGGCTAAAAAGGAGACACGTGGATGCCGTCCTTAATGACGCTAAGCTCTACGAGAGTGATGTTGAGTCACTGGTGCTCGTGCAGGAGGAGGCACAGCGGTGGACAAATTCCGCTCTAGTTTTCGGGACTGTCAAGAATGCGAAGGAGTACGTCGAGACCCCTATGTTCTCGAACATTGCGAAGCTCCTGCTGGCGGAGCAACATCCCTTGGCCAACATGCTGCTATCAGTGGCCCAAACCCCAAAGCGTTTGAAGCCAGTGGGCTCGAAAGCAAAAGGTAGTCTCTCAAGGAGGAGCCCCAACGTAATTGAGGCTCCTCTCAGTGCACTTGGTCTTGGTTTGAGACCCCCACCCAGGGGCACTTTGTCCGAGATCATTCGCTGAGATGGAAAGGCTTTAGGTGTCAGAGGGGCACCAGCTGGTCCCGGGTCCCTCCTCTCCTTGCTAGTCCTAGGGGACCTGAGCCATCTGAGAAGCTTGCACAGGGGTGCAGTCGGATTCAGTGTTTGGTACTGAACGAGGTTTTGAACCCATGGAGGACCTTGCTGTCTGGGGCTGGGTCACCTCTGGGATCATGTCCACCTCAGTCGAATGGCCTGTGTGCCCCCCCACACCAACAATTTCTAGGCCGCATCAGAGAATTTAAGTGAACCCAGTGACAGAGCTTCCCTAATTGGAACTCAAGCCAGGAGGATGTGCAGCTCCTCCGGCGGATACCAAGTGTAACAGGCAGTGTGCTCCAGCAGTTGCAAAACCTTTATACCCAAGGGTCGGCCTAGGGCACACACCCAGGATGCTCTGCTGCCAAAAAAAAAAAGAGAAGCTAACAGGGAATGAGAGAAGAGCATACAGAGATCCTTCCAGCTGTCTCAGAGTCAATGGCAATTCCATTACAGGAATAAGTTCTTTGGGTCTAGCTGAGAGATGCAGGAACGCTCTCCGAAAAGAAAACCCTGCTTGGAATGGCCATACGCTTCCCAAAGGCAGAACTCCAGGCGCTGTTGGCCGTACAAGGCAGTGTTGCCTTTGAGGACTTATCGTGGGAGGTTGTGCTCACTAGGGGTGTCTCTTCCTCTCTCCACCTCGAAGGCAAGGGTCCCTCTTTTGGAAGGTCCCATGTCTCCAAGCTGCCCAGTCCAATCTTGGGTGGGGCATAGGAGACAAAGATCTTTTGGTGCTGTCCTCCTTCAGGCAATGAATTTACAAATCCTTGGAGATGGCCTTATGACCACCTTCAGGGGGTTTACCTCCTGGGAATCAAACTGGCAAGGTAAGTGGAATTCAGAAGTAACAACGGTTATGGAATAAATACACTACCAAGCAAAATAAGATGAGTTTCCTTTTGTAAAATATTTTCTAAAATATGATGAGTATGTAACTAAATTTTCCATGGTACATAAAAGCAAGCATTTAATATATTTTATGAAAATTTCATCTGATAAGATTGTATATAAGATTTTATACTAAATAAACTAAAAAAAAATATTGACATGTGCAAAATAAGAGAATGATCATTCACATAAGTGTTAGCAAGCATATATACTAGAAACAAAGCAAGATTGGACAACGATGAAATTTAAAACATTTAAAATGAGGCGTTAAAGCCTTTGTTTTCTATTACTTCGATGCAATAATGAACATAAAATGTCACCAGTTTCTTGCAAAATTCTAGTGTTATTTTGTTCGAATCTTGCTCCATTTTCGTCCATAAATGCATCACAGCTGAAGAATGCTGGTGTCGAACTTCGTCTCCAATGATGTTCCAGGGGCTCTCAATTGGGTTCAGGTCTGGGCTCTGAGCAGGCCACTTCATTACCTAAATATTTTCTTGTTCAAAATAGTATTTTACTCACTTTACAGTATGAGATGGCATCTTCTCCTGCATAAATAATGCAAGCTGGTTAAGAGATGCTCAGAATGAAGATATGTTGTACATGGTTTACGTACACTGTCACATTTACCTTTCCAATTATTTGCACTACCGAACCAACTCCTTCAAACGAAAACACCCCCATACCATGACGCTGCCTCTTCCATGGTTGGCAGAATATTTAACCCATTTAGGGTTAAGTCTGTCCCCTGCAGCGTGTCTAACAGAGCGTCTGCCATCAGAACCAACATAATTAAATTTACTTTCATTGCTAAAATGAATTCTCTCCCAATCTTCATCCCTCTAAACAACATTGAGCTTAAGCATATGAGTTTCGCCTTCTGGTTCTTCCTACTCAAGATTGGTTTGGTTGCTGGAGAATGAGCTTTTAAATCAGAGGAATT
This sequence comes from Ceratothoa steindachneri, assembly GCA_963969495.1. Classification (NCBI taxonomy): domain Eukaryota; kingdom Metazoa; phylum Arthropoda; class Malacostraca; order Isopoda; family Cymothoidae; genus Ceratothoa; species Ceratothoa steindachneri. The sequence continues at coordinate 211,391,020 of OZ018323.1, read as the reverse complement.
GAGGCGACGGGACACTGAAATTACTCATTTACTTGTCACTATTGGTCTTAATTTTTCGAAGAATTCTTGCTGCAGTCTCGAACGGATCCTAATAGAGAAGTGCCTAATAGCTATGTTTTCTCAGACTGTGGTCATGCAGGGTCAACCGACATTTGCAGATTTCTAGATTTTGTTTCAAGCAAACAATTCTCTGACAGAGCTCAGGAGTCACTTTCACGTGTAGTGGCATCTCTGCAGAGTGAGTATGACAACAATGGTGGTTGTAAAGTTCTTACCTACTGAGCAAAATGTTGCCAGATGACTTCAAGAAACTTCTAGAATGATCCTGAAAAAATTGTTATCTTATTTTGCATGTGTCAATATTTCATTTTGTTTGTTTATTTAGTATAATTTCTTGAATATACAGGGTGTCCTCAAAGTCTGGGTACATAGGAATTTTAATATTTTATTTATTTATGTTGTTTATGTTAAAATAATATAAATAAATAAAATATTAAAATTCCTATGTACCCAGACTTTGTACTATTGTATGCTATGAAAACTTCATAAAATATATAAAATGAATGCCTTTATGTACCATGGAAATTTCATAGGATATTTTTGAAAATATTTTAATAAAAGGAAAATCATTCTCTTATTTTGCTCTATACTGTACCCCTCACTCCCCACCCCCACCCCAAATCTAAGCCCTCTGACACCAAAGTACCAGTTTCATTTTAAAATTAGCCACAAACTTTATAATCTTACACCTTTACTTCATCGTCTCAATACCTTTATAACGCGGCCATCAGGTAACTGATAGTTCTCCACTAAAACTGTCGTTTCAGTGGCTAGCTTCTGTTCTTGCTCTATATTGTACCCCATGTAACACAGTTTCTCCTTCATGATACGAACAGTCTCGAAATCTGCAGAATGGTTAAATGCATAACCCCTTAACAGGAGCAGCTTGATCATATAAGATGTAATGTCCCTGCCTGCAATATCAAGTCGCCTGAAAAAGGAAAAGAAATTGGTACTGGTTTTACCACCGATCCGCACTCTTGGCAGTTTTACCACCAAACCACACTCTTGGTATAGGTCTTACCACCCCCCAGACTCATTTAAGATGCCTTTTATTTCTCAGGATGGGACCTACTGCTTTTAGTGGACTCCAAACCATAGGTGTGGGTGGCTGATGGAACTCCAGCCGCATGGTAGTGGGATTCCTTGGAGTACCTCAGTGTTTTGTGGTGGGTGTTGTTGCATTGCTCTGCAGAAGCAGAGGACCTCTGCTGCCTATGACAGCTTGGGAGATGGTACACATATTGCATGCAATGATTAGAATGACTCACATTTGGATAGTTTGAAGAAAAGGCCCAATATGGAGGTGGTGTTTTATAGGTACTACCTTTGTTTTGGAGTGAGGGTGATTTTATGAGAGGCATAGAGCTTTGTTTTCATTCTTAGGATTGGATGCTGGCATGCATTCAGAGGATTATTATAAGTGGATTCCTGGGTTAGCAATCTTATCCCATTTTGCCATGAATGAAGTCACATTTAATTACTTATGATGCACAGCTAACATCACTGGTGGTATTCTTACACCCTAACACAAGGATACTTCCTAAATCTGTCACATTCACACATCAATAGTCCCTGCTCTTTGCACATTACAGCGAGAGGAACAAAATGAAAACTTTTCATAACAAAACAGAAAATATCCATTAATACTCCACCTGATTTGAGGCAGTGTGAATCCTTCATACACAGGGCATATATGGGTTACTCCATCTCCGGAATCAACCACAACACCAGACTGAAGACCTTGTGCATAAAGCGTCAAAACAGCCTGAATAGCCACGTATGCTCCAGCAAACTCATATTTTTCAAACATCACCTGCAAGAATCACTAATTAAGAAACCCTTAAGACTTCAACATCTAGCAATTTCTCATAGATTGGTATCACCTAAAGTCAATGCAACTAAAACTACTCGTAACTACAACCCTATTTATGCCCTATTAAAGCACAAGGCCATCTCCATCATTTTGTCTATGATGAAGGGCCTTCACAGTGATGGGGTGCTACATATTAGGTTGAGGAATAAGTTCTTGCATTTTCTTTAATGCGTTGATTTAAGTTTTGTTGATGTGATTTGTGCACATATTAAGAAACAATAATAAATAATGAGAGCAAAATTTGCAACGGTTAGGCTATGTGTCTTAACAGCGTAGACTATTTGGCTTTTGCTTAGGCTACGTCTTGAAGTTGAATAATAAGTCATTGCGGTTTATTTAAAAGTTGTGTTAATTTAATTTTTGTTCTGTACCCTCAAAATGGAATGTCAAGTTGAAAGAAAAGCGCATTTTCGACACTTGTATTTATTCATTTTCAATCGAGACGGGAACAATGCAAACGCAGCCAAAGCTCGTCACCATATCTGTGCTGTGTACAGAGAAAATCTTTATCAGAAAGGACACTTCAATGGTGGTTTTCACGTTTCAAAAACGGTCATTTCAATCTTAATGACGAAGAACGTTCTGGTCGCCTCATTAAATTGGATGAAGATCGATTGAATGACCTTCTTCATGAAAATCCTCGTCAATCGACTAGAGAATTGGCTGTACAATTGCCGTGTGATCAGAAAACTGTAGTGAATCACCTTCATTCGATGAGGAAAGTTCAAAAACTTGGTGCATGGGTTCCGTACGCTTTGAGCGAAAGCAACAAATTTCAACGCTCCACGATTGCTGCAGGTTTGCTTGCTTGCCACAAGGCTACTCATGGATATAAGGACAGATTTCTTCACCGCATCATCACTGGCAACGAAAAGTGGTGTGTTTATATCAACATGAACCATCAAAAACAATGGCTTAGCCCCAATAAAAAATCACTTCCGCGATTAAAGCAAGGACTTCATCCACGAAAGACGATGCTGTGTGTGTGGTGGGATTGTGAAGGCATCATTCTTTATGAGCACCTTGCGAACGAGATTGTCAATGCAGAACTCTACATTCAACAAATGTATCGACTCGCCGAAGCTATTCATGAAAAGCTACCTCATTGACGTTATGGAGTCCTTCTGCAACATGACAATGCTCGTCCTCACATTGCCAATATGACAAAAGATGCCATCCAAATGCTTAATTGGGAAATCCTGCAGCAGCATCCAGGAGCTGCCAAGTGTAGGCCATGAATGGTCTTTTGCAGTCTCCTTCTTTTCTTATGTTCTTATGTTCTTATATTCACCCGACTTGGCTCCATCGGATTTCCATCTCTTCCAATCACTCTCCAACAATTTGTGCGGCGTTTCATTCAATACTGATGTGGAATTAAGAACCTGGTTAGACAAATTCTTCAAGTCAAAATCAAGAGATTTTTATTGCAGAGGCATCGAAAAACTAGAACGATAGGAAGAAGTCATAAATAACAATGGAGAATACATTATTGATTAAATTGCATATTGTTATCAATTAAAAATGAAGTTTTTCTAAAATTGTTAATGGTAATGAATAAATTTTATAAAACAGCAAGAACTTATTCCTCAACCCATTACTATAGCATCTCATCCAGTTTGACAAACCATTTACAATAAATACATAAGAAAGGAATTTGTTGGAATGAATAGTTACCTGATGGAAATAAAAATAAACTATGATGTGGTCGTAGGATTGTGAAATTGTTTAATCACCATCATCAACCACTTTCCCATAAAGTAAGGTTGGCGGGCATCAACACTACTGCGTATGGCACTTGCAAAGACAAAACTTTTAGATACATGGCTTACTAAAGGAGTGCCTCCCATCTAAGCTTAATCGCTTCACGGCATGCGTATTCTTCCTGATCCACATGTGGACAAATCGGTTTTTTTACAACTTTATAAGGGATGATGAAAAAAATACAGGCAGAGATCACTAGTCGCTAAATCAAATTTGAAAGAGAAATATACAACACAGGTAGAGGACAGTTTATAAACAATATTGCCAATGGTAATGTAGGCCCATTTCCAATCAAATTGTTAAAAATTATCACCTATTCTCAGCACTTTACCCAAGTCTTTTATAGAAAACTACTCATACTTCAAACAAGAGCTTTTAATTTGGATTGGGCAGCATCCAAGCTGTAAAATAAGCTAAAAGCATTTGTGAAATATTCCATCACAGATACATGGTCAGATGACATTCCTGTTAACATGGAGAACAGAGGAAGGGTTGTGGCAAACCTACTCCAGATTCTTTTGACATGCTTCCACACCTAGAACAATGGAGTCCTGTCATTGAGTGAAGACATACCAACCTGTCAAGGGTGCTATGAAATGAAATAGAATCTGGTTTGTGCCTGATAAACTTTCTGCATGGTGAAATTGCAAAGATGAGGCTAATAGCACTTAAGGGGATATCAGCCCCCTCTGGGGGCATCTCACACTGAGCCAACCACCAACAAACTGTGTATATGAAACATGTACATTGAAATAGAACCTAAATCAACAGAGATGAGGGCACTATAGAACTCAGCCTCATCTACCGACCTAAATTCAGCAACTAAGAACTGATTTCAGTCAACTCTTAAAATGTGAATCACTAAACTTGATTCAAGCACCACTGAGGCAAGATCTCAGGCCCCAGTGATCCTGGCAAAAAAAAGTTACAAGGAAAAGTGATAGATCAAGTGAAAGTCATCAACCACCCCCATCCAAAGTAAGCTTGTGCATCAGGAGAACACAAGGACAAATAAAGACAGAAAAAATGATTTAAGTAGAGATGTGCAAGAAGTTTTCCAAGTTAAAAAAAGCTCAACCTAGCTCTTCAAACAGGTCTGTGATGACCTGCTTCTGGGGAGAAACTGGTTACTAAAGAGGTGCCTACTGCCCCCCCCCCCCTCCCCAGAGAAATGGGGAGGGCAAACAATTAGGATTTGGCAAAACTTGGAAGAATCAAAGTCGGCTAATGGTGGAATGTAAACTGAAAGATAAAATACCTCTCATCCAGTTAGAACTAGATGGCTATTGTATGAAGGGAGGTATTAAGTGGAAAAGGCAACTTACCTCAGTCAGGATAAGAGGTTTGCCAGTTGCGAGACCTTAATATCCGAGGAAAACAAGCTCATGCACTTTGGAGTGCATGAGAATAATCCTGCCCTGCCTTTGAGTGGGTGATGCAAATTTGGCGAGAACCTCTCTAGGAACATTTGCATGACTTATAATGGTGCTGAAAAGCACACTATAGAGGGTGGATGTCGTAGAATGGACTCTCGATGATATACCATATATGACTATTCGTTGATGGAACTATTCATTTATATTTAGAGTGCGTGGTGTCTGGGTTGACCGATATTATTTATCTTCAATATGCTTAAGAAGTGGAACTGAGCTCAAGGATAATAATATGGCTATCATTAATAAAATAGAGTTTTATTAATAAAAACTATCAACAACACACAAAACGGAAAATATTGACATAAACAGAGAATGGAAAGGGTCGTGGGAAATCTAGCTAATCCGAGGATTAAGATTTGGAAGAGATTTAAAAAGGTAAAACAAATAAAAATTAAAGGGATGGGATGGTTCGCTAAACCATTTAAAGCACAGGATAGGGTTGACAAAAGGGTTAAATACTAAAAGGTAACATTTAGCTTACATAATTACACGTGTTGTGCAGAGGAAGGCGACGTGAAGGAATCTTCGGTCCTGATGTGGCGTCTTGGGAATGAGAATGGTTTCTTGGCAAACGGGCTTGAAGAACAATGGCTGCTCTACGTTGTTCTCTTCTGAACAACAGGGGAGGTGAGAACCGTCTCTTGTCTACGGGCTCAAAGAACAATGGCTGTTCTAATGTTGTTCTCTTTCTGAACAACAGGGGGGAAGGGTGAGAACCGTTTCTTGTCAACGGGCTCAAAGAACAATGGCTGTTCTAATGTTGTTCTCTTTCTGAACAACAGGGGATAAGGGTGAGAACCGTTTCTTGTCAATGGGCTCAAAGAACAATGGCTGTTCTAATGTTGTTCTCTTTCTGAACAACAGGGGAAGCCTTGTGGACTTGGCGTCTTGAAGGCTCGAACCTTGGCACTCAAGGGATATTGTCCTCTTCTGGACAATGATGGTGGATCTCGAGGTAGAGGGCCCTTGGTGCACAAGGTGAGACTGGATCGTAGTGATGTCTCGCGAAGAAAATCTGGATCTCGAATCTCTTCTTAGTGGTAAAGTTTCCAAATAAATAGTCGAGACATACCTTTGGCGTAGGGGACAATGGAGTGGGGGCTTTGAGGGCATGCACAGCCGCGCCTGAGAACAATACCTTATCTGCCCATAAGCCTAACTCAATCTGGCATGATCGGCGCATGGGGCGAACGGGGGAGGAATAAACCTCCTTGGTTAAATATTGACTCAGGTGGCGCGATAATCGCGCCCGGCTTCAAGGTGAAGATGCACATGGGTAGCATCGTGTTTCTAAACAACATGTGATAACGGTTGAAATTAAGCGGCCTCAAACCGTTCTATCACAGTGGACAAACAAATGTGATGAGAGCTAAGCACAACCCATTCAACCTTGACAAGCCCCTGGAAAAATAGCTGTTGGATAACTTCTGTTGAGTATGTAAGATGATACATAGGGTGGTTTATCACACCTTTCATAAAGTTCATTACCAAGGGTGACTTCATCCAAATGGGTTTTCCATCAAGTTTCTGCAATGACGTCATTAGTTGTAACATGGACAACCATGTTGCAGCTGAGATCTGAAAACCTGATATTTTCACTTTTTCTAACCTCACCATTTCACAAACTTTTACAAATACTATTGTTAATTAGAAACAACCTGGCCACAGTGGGGCAGGGCTGCAACAACCATGCCAATCACTATTTCACATAGTATTGGCAGGAAAAGGGAAATTCAGGGGCACATCTTTCCAGCTCAATAAGTGCCCGGATATGAACCGTGACTACAACACAAAAGACCCCCATCCTGATGAAGGGCCAATTTGGCATAGGTGACATGAGCTTGATAAGCCATAACGGGGTGCGGGGTTTGTTTTTTTTTTAGTGGTGTTGAGACATGTCAATTACCCTTTATACCAAAATGGCAACCACTGAAAGAAAAGTGTTAGAAATAACCACAAAAAATTAAAAATCAATATGAGCCATGTACCTATGCCATAAAAATTATGCCAAAATTTAATTATTGCATTATTATTGTAGTTACATTGTAATAATAAAAAGTATTGATGAATTTCCTAATGTAGCTCATTAAAATATCATAACCCCAGGATTTTATGTATCCCCCCCCCCCCTTTCCTCCTCACCAGAACCTATATTAAACCTGGTACTTAAAAAGCACTCCCATGCTACTTTGTGTGTTATTGTTAGTGTAGTAGTTTGTATATTCGCCTCCCCTCACCCTCACATTTATAGTTTCATTTCTCCAAAAGAAGTGGTAGGAATACAGATATTGGTGAAGTAGATTGTGAGGTGAAATAGAACTAGTGTGTGAACAAGCTGGAGCTGGATTAGTAATCAGCCAAGAATTTAGTCTGTGTGAGTAGGTATGATTGTATGTTATTGGTAGGGATGTTTGTGTGTGGCATGATTAAAATGCCCTCTTTTTCAGCTCCTTGAGATACTGCTTCTCAGTCAATTGAGGTTGTGAACTCTCTAACAGTCCCCATAACCGTACTGCAAGTCCTTGAAAGAAAATGGGCTTGCCTCTTCCTCCCCATTCATAACTGTTTATCCATTGGCCAGTTATTCCTATTTATATTTATTTATATATTATCTGTATAGATTATTAAGTATTAAGATTGGTATATTTATTTGATTGTTTCATGTGGTGGTAAGTTTGGGGGAGAACTATTTATACTTCTTGCAATTGATGGTAATTTCTCTTGGTGCATATATTTTGTATAGGATTTTTTAAGTATTTATAGCATTGACCGATATTCCATATTATATATATAATTGTGATTGTTTGGGGGTGGGGGGGCATTTTTTTTCCTTGTCCAAATAAAGTTAGAATTAGATGTACTCTTATTGTCCCTTCAAACATCCAGGCCGCTCTACCTGATGCAGCAGGCAATGTGAATGCAAATAATCCAGAGCCTGCAGCCACATTATTACTGTAGTTATGGGACAATAGTCAAAATTAATGATTTAATGAATTTATGTAGGTGATATAGAAGAAGGGATTAAAGTTGGCAGGCTTGAAAATGCTAGTCAGCTACTCAGCTCTGAGCTCTTCAGAATGGGGGGGGGGGGTAATGTCCCTGACCCCTATAAGAAAGGCCTCTACTCTATGCCATGGGTGGGGAGGAAAGGCCAAAGACACTAATGGGATGGAGTAGGTGGCAGAACTAAGGCCTAACGGTGATACAGGGTTGGAGATTTGGAAAAGGGAAGAAGAATGGGCTGGAAGGAAATTGAGTTGAGTTGGCTGAAGGAAAAAAAATTTTTTAGGAGATTACTACACATGGGAAGGTTTAGTAGAAGTGTAGGTACTAAGAGAACCAATCTATATCACTAGCTATTGGATCTGGATGTCACTAGTCAGAAAAATAAAGAGCATTATAGTAACCAATTTTAGAAATGAGTTAAGCAAAGGATATACGTCTCTCAAAAAGGTCAAGGATGGCACTATGTTTATATAGTTTTGAAAGGGTGAAAACAACAGAATGATTTTAGGAGTGACTTTGTCAAATTTAGGGGTATTAAACAGGAATCATATTCTCAGAGAGAAGTGATTAGGAAAATGGGAGATAGAAATAAGAAAATATTAACAAAACTAACTTTAAAAATATGGTTCTAAGAACAAAACAATTATCACCAACACCTTTGCACCATTTTTTTCATTGAATTTAAGTGCAATACCAATGAGGGCAGATCAGGCAGAATATAAGATATCTATAGGAAAGTGAAGTTTAAAGTGAAAATGTGTGGGAAGATATACAGCTGCAAATCTTCCTGTGGGCATTGATTGGGGCAGGGAGGACAAAATGAAGGTGCATAAAAGGATAAGGAAAATAAAGATTGCAGCAGTAGAAAGAGAAAAGGGAGGAAAGAATGCAGGGATTTAAAAAAAAAACACCACTCAAGCTGGTGGTCAAGAGAAAAGGGGGATAGAAGCTCCCTCCAAAGAAAGAGGTGAGAAGAGGCTTGTAAAGAAAGTGGGGAAAATAGGTAAAAATGGAAGTGTCTAGTAATAAAGCCCAGGTAGTCTCAATCTAATTTAAGACAGAGGGGTATTGGGGCCAGGAGGATATGCAGCTGGACCTCCATGGAACAGATGTAATGGTGTACACAGGGCCACCCTTGTGGGTACACTTTGGACCAAAGAAACTGAAAGCTTCGGCAACTTACTTCTAACATCCGTTCCCTGTTCTTAATAGGGTTCATAGGAGGCTCTGTGAGCATAATCTTGCAGTGGTGTGGGTCTATATTAAGTTTCTCTGGGCCAAATGTATAGTCCCATACATGACACATATCGTCCCAATTCTTGACAATACCATTTTCCATTGGGTATGTCACTTCCAGCATAGAACGCAACTTACTGGCTTCATTTCCAATCATTAGGTCCTGAAATTTATGCCAAAGTTTTAGTATATATGCAACTCCCAAGGGAAAAATAAGATAATACCTAAAAAGAAATTATGTATAATTATCTAAGGAAATTTATTCATTAATGAACAATGATTTAAAAATGCATTGCTTTCTTTCAAATGAATTGAAAATTTGCTTAGTTTTTTAAATAAATTTGAGCCAATAACAAAATCTAATCTTGATAGGCAAAAAATACTTACTGGAAAATGAGCCCATTCCTTTGTTAGCATGGGTAAAAACAACCAATTACCAAACAAAACGTCACAATCAATAATATCAACTAAAGGATAGTAATGATATATACTTATTGTGAGAAAAATTAACCATTAAAACATGACAATACAAATTCAACCATATTAACTATATTTTAGGTGGTTATTACCTATTGTTAGAACAAAGCTACAGTGTTAACTTCACAGAATTTATAAACTCATTAGAATATACAAAAACATAAAAAAAAAAAATGAAACTAATTCAGTTTTGAAGTTCCGCAGTTCAGATTGAATTTACACCCATCTAAAAATCCATAATTCCAATACTTCTTTGATCACAAAATTATTTTCTATTTTTACCAACACCAAATGTCCTTTTTTTCTTCAGGATATAAATAGCTAAGGAACTATGATTAAGGTACCATATTGTGGAAAATTTGGTGATTCTACAATTCCCTTTTGCCCACTGAATAATTTTTCAGTAAATCCCAGATGGAAACCAGGGGGTTAAAGGATAATGAGAGATCAGTGACCAACATACCATTAATAAAATCATAAGATCTCATGTTAACCCAGACATGTCCCTTTTTGAAATTTCTAAATATTTAAGAATGTTACATATGAGTGTATATAAATGGTAGTGATGGAAAAAGATCTTCAATTAACTATCATTTAAGTAAAAATCTCCTACTCCTACATTTTACTCAAATAGTTTATGAGTTTTTATAGTGTTGAATATTTCTGTTAAAGGAAATGCCCTCTCCTATAAATCTTCACAAATGAAGCAAAGTTATTTCATAAATATATCCTAAACCTTGCCCTCACTCTGTGATGTTAAGCATTTTTAACAATTTATAAAAAGCTAATATTGTATAAAAAAAATTATTTTCTTTTTTCAACATTAAAAACAAAAGATTTTGTATCAAAAATAAGCTATTTGTCTTATGTCTTATCTATATATAAGGGATACAAATAACTGACTTCTAATTTTAGTAATCAAGCACATTACTTTCAAAATAAATACAAATGGTTAGTCAAGTTTCTCAAAGTTAAATACAAAACAGGGAATAGTAGTGGTTTGCCATCCTGCCTTTATCCAGGTGAATCCCCGACTGGATAATGACAAAACAGGTAAAGTTGCATAATTGATGTAACTAATCAACTTCACATTTTAACACATTTCTTTGCAAATGACCTTATTTTGACCGAATTCCTCCAATTATGATATCGACCACAGAAAAGTTCTAAACACACCAACCAGAATTACCCTCAGCACTAGAAGTGGGTGATTCTAAAGAAACGTGTTAAACACAGTAAACTTAGTGATAGCTCAAAACCCCTGAAGGTTAGCTACCTCACTAAATACAATTTTGTCCAAGAAAAAATAAACAAGCAAAGGAAGACACACAAAAAAAGCTACAGAAATAAACTTATCCCTAGCTTCTTGGTACCAAAAAAGAGGTAGACAATATCTACCAGCTTACCCCCAAATAGCCATCCTGAAATCAAAGCAATATTACATTTCAATATAATTCTTAAGTACCCAAATATCCCCCAGCCCAAATTTAGACAACTAGTTTCAATCATACCCCAAAATCAACACAAACTACAAAGAGAGAATTTAATCAAATTTGTCATCAAATACTTAGCCACAAGTGAGGTCAGTGCACATCAGTGCAACTATAATTACCCATGCCCTATCAAATAGTCACCCATTATCATCCCCCATAGCAAAGTGGCTATTCATAGTCACCAGGTGCTATGTGCTGTAGAATCTTGTTCAGGCAGGGGCCATCCCTGGGAAAAAGGACATCCATGCACAATAACATGTACTTGCTTCACATGACCTAAACAGGTACCCACAACAACTCCAAACTTACCCTCTTTCACTCAAATACTCATTCACATAATCAACCCCCCACCTCCACCTTTGATGTATTCTCCCAACCGTTTCTACACTCTGAAATCCTTTGTACCCTCTCTTTGCATGTTTATTTCTACCCTAATATTTTTGCATGCCCATAACACCTTAAAATAAACTGTAACAACCTTGTTTACACCCTCCTTCACACCATAAATACCTCCTACAACCAAACATCCCTCTCAAGTTGTCCATTTGCACAGTTCTCACTAAAGATCTTTTCTTCCATAACATAGTGTTACTCCCATATACCAACATGGTATATGGGTGTCCCTAGTCGGGCACCAAAAACAAAATTTAAATTCCAGTTATTCACACACACACATTCTTACAGAAGGAGGGAGAGGGTATTGGAAAAAGGGGGTGGGAGAATGGGCCTTCATACATACTCACATTCGCTCCACCACACCCCTCCTTCCTCAAGCCATTCGACCACAGTCACTCACAATACACTCTCAATCATTACTCACAGTACCTTTTATTCTCAATCGCACCCTTCTGCACCCATTCACACTCATCTACTGGTCCCTGGCTACGTGTAGCAATCAGTCGGATTTGTTCATCAGTCGTCCTGTCAGTCTCATCATCACTATTGATCATATCATCCACCATACTTTTAGCCCTCATTAAGAGTTCTCCCATCTCACGACAGAACTCTTTCATACTCTTCCATTCAGAACCTTCACTCTTCATACCCCCATTCATCAGCTCCTCACTCACAGCCCTCATCAAACTCAAAGCACACTCTTGCGAAACAGACAGGTCACTCACATCCCCTGTATTCTCAACAGGCAACCAGAAACCCCTTTGACTGGTTCCCACCAGAAACCTGAAAAATCAGCCACTTCATCATTCACTACATTCGTAAAACCCCCAAAATCAGCCACACTAGGTTGATTCTGCCCAAACACACTATCATTCATACTGTTCCCAAAACCAAAAAAATCAGGCACAGGCAGCTCACTCACCTGTCTACTTATACCAGCCAAATCACCTGTTTACACAAAAACTCAATCTCTCTTTCAAGATCCCCCATACCAGAAAGACTCTGCTCAGACTTACTTTCATTCGTACTTGCATTCTTCCTTTCACTCTTCTTTGTATGCTTTCTACTCCTCGAGACCAAGACAAGCTCTTTCCCAGACAGATCCATACTACCACATTCCTTCTCATCATCATGCACTTTACCCTTCTCTTTGCACAATTCATACACCGGATGGCTCACCAGGTAGTCAGGAGGTTCTGTCCATCTCCTTAACTGACTCTGATGAGCCCGCACTCTCTCAGTCATACCATCATTCAAACTCTCCAAAATATACGTCACCCCATTTTCCCAAACTCTCACAATTCTATAAGGTCCATCAAACTTCTCACTCATCTTTGACACATTCAACCTACCCTTCACTTCTTTCAACTTCAATACTTTTGCACCTAATTCAAATGAATGGAACCTTTCATGTGCCTCACGCCATACACTCTGCTCACTTTCACTCAAACGAAACCTATCTTTCACTCGCCTTTCAAAATTCATCACAAACTGACATGGGGACATTCCGGTTGCACTATGCACAGTTGAATTATACACCCACAACACTCTCCCCAGACATACATCCCAGTCATTCACTGTTGTACTCATCATTCTCAACATCTCACACAAGGTTCTTATAGTACGTTCAGCCAATCCATTTGAAGACGGTACATACAGAGTTGTTCTCACATGCTCCACACCATTCTCTCTCTCAACATTTGCTCAAACACTTCTCCTACAAATTCAGGCCCATTATCACTCAGACATCTTCTAGGCTTCCATACACACATAGGAAAAAACAACTGCTCAACCACACGCGCAACACTCACACTCCTTTTATCTCTCACAGGCGCTGCATACACAAACTTACTTTTATGATCAACCATAACAACCATACCAACATTCCCAGCACTCGTACGTGGCAAAGACACACAATCAATCACTACCAATTCAAACGGTTCTTTCGCATCAACTTTCAACATCGGTGGTTTCACTTGCACATCTTGCACCTTTCGCTTCTGACACCTTTCACACGTAGTTGCAACATCATTCACAACAGTTCTCAGAAACGGATGGAACACACGCTCCTTCATACACTCCCACAGCTTAAACTTACCCATATGCCCATAATTATCATGCACAACCTTCACCAGACCAATCATACCAACTAAGGACATCACAGGTACATACATATCATCACCACCCTTCACATGCCTCACAAAATATACAACATCCATACAAACAACAAAATCCTTAGCATACCTTTTAAAATCACTTAAACACTCTGGCCATTCATTCAAATCAACACGCGTCATTACACACCTCTTCAACTCACTAACAAAAGGACAACTCTTGCATCTCTAGAATATCATCATCACTTAAAATCTCATTCTCATCATCCATAACCAACTCAATCATGCCACAAAATTTGACAACATTCTTCGCACACTCATTCAACTTCATCAACTCACATTCACTTTTCATAAAACAATCCTTATCAGCATCCAAAGACAAATCATTCAATCTCATAAAGTCTACACCAAGCAAGAAACAACACGGCATTTGCTCATCTTTCAGAATCACAAAGTCATGCTTCACATTCACACCATTACCCAAACTCACTTTCAGATTAACCTGTTCCATGCCACTATCATGCCATTCCCTAATCCACTTATCCGTAACTTCACAGGTTTATGCTCACTAAAGACACTTGCGCTTCAGTATCAATCAAACCACAGAACAACCTTTCACCAACCTTCATTCTCGCTTCAATCATATCAGGTCCACCATGTTCGCAATACACAGAAGGAACAAGCACACCAACATTAGCACTGATATCCAACTGTCATCAACTCCCATATCATCACTCACCACACACACATCTTCATCCAGACAATCATTCTTCTCTCTTATATATGAACACTTTTCAATCACCCAATTGTAGTGCACACCGCTCAAACATTGCAGATGTACCACATTAGGATTCAAACCCTTCATCTTGTCATCCTTGTACACAATCGGCCTCTCACCACCAAAGTGCACATAAACAATCACTCCATACAAACGACTCACTACAATCAACACTTCCTGAAATGGCGGGAACCCTTGCATACACATCGCTCTCAATTCTTTTATGAAGTTCCGCACCTTTGCCATACCAATGCTTTCAGGCTTCCTACATACTTCATTCATGACCTCCTTCCTTAAATCATCCACACTATCGGGCACTCTCATGTCTACTCCATCACTCTTCAAATCTTGCAAACCATTCCATACACACTCAAACAAGGAATCACCACCACCCTTACTCTCTTTTCCATTCATAATCCCTTTCGGCAAATACTCAGGATCACTCACTCCACACACATTTTCATCATTCGTACCAGGATACCTTGACATCAAATCAGCCACTCCATTCCATTCACCAGGCACATACTCAATCACATAGTCAAAGTCACTCAAATTTTCCAAAGTCCTTGCAATCCTACTATCAGCCCACTTCATATGCTGCAGATACACAAGAGGTTGATGATCTGTTTTGATCAAAAACCTCACACCATACAAAAACGGACGCAACACTTTCAAACAATATCTTATTGCAGCCAACTCTCGTTCTACAGTGGAATACTTTTGTTCTGCAACATTCATAGCCTTGGATACATACCCAATTATTCGCCTGACATTCTCTCCATTCAAAGGCTGCTCTTGCATACTCTCATACAGCTTCCAGGAACAATTCACACTCAGACCCTTAAGTCACTAATGCTCTGATCACCCCTGAAAATTTCTAGCCATAAAAACTTTTTGGTCACATCATCACTTGGCTGCAACACTCTCATTAATAATACCCTAAATTACTATAAGCCACACCTATTCAAGGGTAATGCCATGGACTATAATAAAATACACCCCATCCTCACTCCAAACATCAGCACCTTACTCTCTTTTGCATTTACTTTTAGCCATACACATCCCCCTGATACACAAACTGTCAAAAGCTTTGATAAACATTTCCAAATTCACTTGACTCTGCCACTTAACACCAGATCATCAGGATGTACAAATATAAATAGAACTCATTAATCTCCATCCATAAAGATATGAAACAGGCATGGCAACATCACACACACGCTTTCTTTATCCTATATATGTATCAAACCCCTCAATCTAGCCATCTTTCCTTTCACACGAATGAACACCTTGCTTTCAATATATATTTTAAATTTTAGCAATGAGGGTACAGCCACTCCCAACAAACATTTTTTACACCATTTTAACCACCCAGTCTATTATTTGTCCCAGGAGTGTCACCGTAGCTCCTGGGTTATTCTACCTGCCCCTCAGTGATGTGAGGATGTATGTTTCATGCTTATGCAAGGTTAGGTAAGTAGAGAAGGTATTTAGTGTATTCTTGGTCACATCTGCTGCATGTTGATCTTGAGGCTGGGTTTATTTTGTGTTTGTATTTTTGAAGAATGAAAGTATCCTTAATCTTAGGCAAAAATTAGTGACAAATATAGGGATTTCTCTGATTTGTTTATTTGAGTAGGTAGTTCATTTAAAAGGTTGCTGAGCAAGAGCTGGTCTAAGTTTCTATGGGTGAGAATAGTGTGCCCAGCTTCTAAGACCAGCAAGGCTGACCCAATCTGGCTTTAGTCACCTTTAACAATGTGTATCAGAACACACTGGGTATTCTTTCCAACCCATATAGATTTCTAATGCATATTCTACCTGTCCTAATAACGTTCTAGTGAATGTGTATATTGAATATTCTCATTGTTTTTTGCCTTATGTTTAATGATATAAAAAAAATAAATAAATATGAAGTCAATTGCAACTTTGGGATCCGAAATGCAATCCAAATAAGTTGTGGCATTTTTTACTATAATTCTGATATTTAATTTCTCCTATACTGATTTTATTACATTTTTAATACTATTTACTTTAGTGGGTATTTTTCCAAAATTATATTAGAAGTATACTCTTTCTTATTTATGATTAAAAGCCCCATTACTCTTCTTGTCTTGGAGTACATCAGGAAATTATCTTAGCAAAAATGATTGGTTAAGTTCATCGTAAAAAAAATATTTTTAATACTTGAGCAATTCAATTTTGAAATTATCTTTTATATATTCAGTTTTATGACATATTTTCAAATTTAGGTATGAGGAAATGGTAGTAAAAAATGGAATGAAACCAGCATAGGAGAAAGTGAATATCAGAATCGTTGTTGTTGTTGTGGTTCTCTGGGCTTTGTCATTCCAGGAAGCCTGCACCACGCAGGTAGGACACCACACTGACTGGATCTGACCATAGTTGATGGACATGTGAAATGTTTTAGTGTTCTCTGAGAGCTGCCAAGTTTGAGCATCTGATATGAGATGCGTGACTGTGTGGGGACTAAATTGGCAGTGGACAGAGATCTGTATGGGTGTTGTCTATGGAGTGTTTGTAGGAGTTTAGTGACTGGTGGTGTCCACAGCAATGTAGTGTAAGATGTACTCTCTCTGACTGTGAGAGTTGCATTTCTGTGCTGCTTGTCAGGTGGTGGGGTATTGAGTATTTTGTTGTGAGGGAGATTGTTCAGTGCTTGCCTGGTGAGGTGTGTGTAAATATATTTTTATACCGTGTTACATTTGCAGGTTGTATGATATTTAGGATGTTTGTGTAATATCTGTGTGGTGTGTTTACTATTTGTCTGTGGGTGGGTGTGTGGTTTCATAGATAGTGACAGGGACTATTTCCGTCATTTATGACAGATGCTAGGAACTGTGCGCCTCTCTTGTCCAGATGTTTTATAGTTAGTACCTTGGTTTCAGCATGTAGGCGTTCTATGGGTGTTGTTTGTGTGCCACCAAGTATGAGTAAGTGCAGTGTTTTGTGTGATTTTTAACTTGTTTAGCTGTGTGTTGGATATGACAGGGGCCCAGGCAGGGCTGGCATAGTCTATTATGAACCGTATGTGTTGCTTGAATACTAGAGAAATACAGTATTTCTTTGGGTTGTCCAAAAGTTGTACTTGTTAGTGCTCTGAGTGCATTAAGTCTTGGAGTGCATTTTGTGATTATGTTGTTTATGTGTGGTGTGAATGACATGGATGTGTTGTATGTGATTCCAAGTATTTTTGTTTCATGTGTGTGAGGTATTGTGGAGCTGTTCAATATTGCTGTTGGTTGTGTTGATGTTCTTTGTAGTGACTTGTGAGAGGTGTACTAGTGGACTTGGTGGATGCTACTTTTAGCCTGTTTTGTGTTAATCAGTTTTCTAGTTGCGTAATGTAGGCTTGAACTTGTGCCGAGCATGTGTCTGAATCAGTGTGTATTGATATGATTGTTAGGTCATCTGCATATGATGATATGTGTATATTGTTTGGTGGTGTTGAGATGTCGTGCATATATAAATTGAAAAGTGTGGGGCTTAGGACAGAGCCTTGTGGGACTCCATAGTAAAATAGCATACATAACTTTTGGATTGTTTTATGGTTGCCAAAGAAGAAATCAACATATTTACAGTATTTTTATGGCATTACAAAAGGCAAAAAACAATGAGATAGGTCCCTAGAAAACTAATGAAAGAGGTTTGTAAAGTTAAAGTTAAAATGTTTCAAAGTTAACCAAATCAACTTGAATACTAGGCAGGGTACAACTATCCTAAATCTTCCTCCATTCCACAACAAAGAGCTCCTAGTAGTATTAAAGAAGATTGCTCTACTAGTTCTCTCT
The DNA here is from genome assembly GCA_963969495.1 of Ceratothoa steindachneri. Lineage (NCBI taxonomy): Eukaryota > Metazoa > Arthropoda > Malacostraca > Isopoda > Cymothoidae > Ceratothoa > Ceratothoa steindachneri. Next base: position 211,372,575 of record OZ018323.1, on the reverse strand, counting down.
ATCTTCAACTTCAGCATGGTCCCAGAATATGACCACATTTCAGCAATAGTAGTGAATAATTTTGGGCAGGCATAACCCAATTAGAAACATTTTTCCATTCTCAATTAATTTAGACCACATTAGGTATGTTTAGTCATTGGATAGGAATTCAATTTGAATCAGACTAATGAAAACTAATTTCCTCTATCAATACCCACTTTTCTTCTACATATGTTTCAATTACTAAGGAAATAGTTTCCTTTTGCATGTAATTCGTTTTAAAGTACATATTTACAAATCAAAATAAACAAACCTTGACTTCAATATCTCCTATCTTGTTGGTTGCTCTGATGATTGGTCTTCCAACCATAGATGGAAAAATATGTGCAGGAAAATTAGAGCCAGCATACCCAACTTTCACAAACTGAAATTAAAATTTAGATAATTCAAATTTTGATAGAGTAAAATTGATATAACTATAGATTAATTCTTTTGTGTCAAAATATGTGTTTTGAGTTAGGAATAGGGAAAGCTAGTAAACTTGGTAAGTTTACTACCTACCAAAACTCCAAGTTTTCATGTGGGGAGATTATATAAAACTTGGAAACTTGATGAATAGGGTCAACTGGGATATAGAATTCAGAGGTAAGAATGATAACTTTGCTAAAATTTAAGGAAATTACATGAACATTTTCTCTCCTATCCAACTGATTAGTTACACAATCCATTAATTCCAGTAAGTTTGCTAAACATGATCTACCACTCCCAAACTTGCGCTGAGCATCATTTAGGAACCTACCTCTCTTTAGATGCTCAGAAATACTCTTCTAAACTCCCTTCAAGAATTTTACCAACCATAGATGCGAGCCAGTGCTTTAATTACAGCAACAAAATTAGCAATAGTTTCACCAGATTTTCAATTCCTAGAATAGAACTTAAATCTTTCATATATCAGAATTACCTTGGGCTTGTAATGTTCCTTCAATACCTTAATATCAGGATATTTACAAGTCCCTAGCTCTTTTGGAGATAATAGACCCATAGCTAAGGCAAAAACCTTAGGTCCCACCAGAGTAAGAAAAGCTGGTACAGCCTGTAATACTGAATTGTATTGCTGTATTAGTGTCCTAGGAGTAATATTTTTATCGCGGAGAGGGTTTTTTAAAAATATATTTTTTGACATTGTTCATCTGGATATTCTTAGACTAACTTTAAGTTTTGCTACTTTCAAATTGTGTATTATTTGTTCCTGAGGCACAAGCAAGGTGAGCAGGGAGAGGTATGGAGGGGAGGGGGGGGTGAGCCCCACCAATAATGACAACACGGTGTACGATTTGATAATAGCTTCCAGTAACCAAGCACATATACAAATAATCTATAAATAAAGAGTAAGTAGTTAAAAATAGTACTAATGGTGTTTTTAGCCATTTTATTCATCATTTACTACATTTTCATGCAGAAAGCAATTATTTTTTAAGATAGTATCGCTGCAAATAGTCGTACTCAGAGTGCTACTATCTTAAAAATAAGTGCTTTCATGCCTAACTGAAGCTGTAAATGACCAACTAGAATGCCTACAAACACTGTTAGTACTGTTTTTACTACAAAAAAACATAGTGTAGGTCTTCTGAATTTTCACCAAAAAAAAACATGCATAAATGACAAAATAGAAAAAAATAATTGAGTGTAGGAAGAGTTGGGGGAAAAGGGAAATAGAGAATAAGAAAAAACTAATACAAATTACACTCTTCATCCATGCATGATATCACTGCATGGATGGGGTGTTTCAGTGGGATAGTACCTTTGTACTCTGGTGGTTGCGCTTCTCCTTTTTAGAGTGATCCAAGAAGCTGGCATGTTATGCCCAGCGGCCACACCCCAGCAAACTGCTCAACCAGCAGGCTGAACTAGATGAGGGTAGCTTTAAGATCTTTTCCTCAGTGAGAATAACCCCACCAGACTTGTGGGTTACCCTTGATTGGGATAGGTCTACAGGAGCACAACCTCAAATGAAAAAGCTGTGAGTGGGGTCTCACATTGGGTGGCTTTCGATAAACAGGATGTCCGGCAGAACTCTGCAACCTCTCGCAGGATAAGGTGTAAGTGGTAGGCCATGGATGTGGCTGGGAGCTGTGAGCTTGATTCCTGCATGTGGGCGGTCTTGAGGTGATCGCCACTGGCTGAGTAGCAGAAAGGGCTGGCTCAGCTTTTGTGTGCTCTCAACATGTCTGAGCAGCCAGAAACAGAAGCCTCACTGCCTCACCCAGGAATAGGAAGGACCGTTACCAAGACTCGGTTTTAAAAAAAGGCAGCCTTACAACAACCTGGGGAGAAGACTGCGTCTGCCAAGGCATCCCTGACTGCGGTCGTAAACTTAAGAAAAAGAAAATACCACTTAGAGTCGCTGGGTAGAATATCAGAACCTTATTAGATAATGAACCCCAAACCAGACCTCAATACAGAACAGATATTATAGCTCATGAAATAAACAGATACAATGTTGATATTGTGGCACTGAGCAAAATGAGATTACCAGGCGAAGATAGTTTAACAGAGGTTGGTGATGGATATACAGTCTACTGGAAAGGCTATGATGAATATGAATGGAAAATCCATGGAGTTGGCTTTGCCATACGTAACAAATTACTCGCCAAAATAACTGAATCGCCAGTAGGCATATCCCTAAGACTGATGATAGGGCGTATACTTCTTGCAAAGCACCGCTTCACCGCCCTAATTAGTGCATATGCTCCGATACTAGACTCCAGTGAAGAACAAAAAGATGCATTCTATAAATCGCTACATTCAGCACTAGTCGCAGTACCCAAAGTAGACAAAATCCTATTGCTAGGGAAGTTCAATTCAAGAGTAGAAAAACAGGCCCATCTCTGGCCACAGGTCATTAGCAAACATGGAATGGGCAAAATGAACAGTAATGGTCTTAGACTGCTAACACAATGTTCAGAGCATAATCTTGTAATCACTAATACTACATTTCAACTTCTGAACAAATATAAAACCACTTGGACTCACCCACATTCCAAGCATGGGCATATTGTAGCGGCGGGATCGCGAGTCCCCAGCCAAAAGTTCCCGCCGCCCTGACAAGGTCCGCTCGGTGGTTCAAGGAGAGTGTATTGAGGAGAGAGAGTATTTTCTAAATTTATTAAAAACCAATGAATAATGGCGATCAACCACAACCCCAGTAAATAATAAAAAAGCAAATTCAACCAATCACCAAAATATTTACAATTTCTAAACACACAAAAAAAAATATATATAGTTGGCCTCACAATAATACCTTGGCCAACAAACATGTATATTTACACAAAAGGCCTTACAATAAGATCTTGGCCACGCAACGAATATTAGAACCAAGATATCGCGAAAGATGGGTGCACCCTTAACTATCTAATCGAGTGAGACGTATTGGAGAAAGTGGGAGGTGGATCACTTTCTGCGGGATTCTGAGGGGTCCAGGACTCGGCAAAGCCGAGGATTTTGGGTTGCTGGGACGCTTCTTGGTACCAACTGCTGGGTCACAGTCGGTTGGATGCTGCTTCAACCACTCCCTGGAGACTGGAAGGTGCTGGCCAAGGTCCACACGTTAGAAAATTGCCCCAAAAGGTAGGCACACTTGCGAGGGTCAGGATTGGCTTCAGCCGTCTCTGAAAGCCAGATGTCGGCGACAATCGGTACCACGGAACTGGAAAAGAGAAGGCACATTCAGTCACCTATTCACTGCCACACTCAAACATCTTTACTCCTAACTCATTCAACCATATCCACTCTCACACAATCTTCACTCACCTATCCTCCGTCCAGGCGGTTCTTCCTTCTTCAGTCACAACTAATGACTTCCAAACTACTAAACTAACAATATTTGCTGAAAGAATCCGCCTAAAAAGAAAACAGGAGATGAATGGGGGAGCACGATAGAGATCCATCGAGTCCCCCCACACAAAGCAAAGACGGTGATCACACGATCCACACGCACACACATTCTGCAAAAGAAGAAAAAAGATTAGACATAGGGGAGGGGAGGCGGACAACCAAACTACTACATCCCTCCCAGCTAAATTCGCCTCACCTCACCATGTCTCAATCCCCATCTTCATTCATTCACAATGCTTTCGACATCACCCAGTCATACTCTTTCACTCTGCCTCTCCTCCTAGTCACAGATCCATCAACTGTGTCTGTCATCTGTCGTAATGTCTCCTCATGTCTGTCCATGGCCCCTTCTCTATGTACTTCATCCACACACACATCCGACATTCCCTGACCAATCCCACTCAAATCCTCAACTAACCTCTCTACTACATCCATCAAACCTTCCCATTCTTTCATAGCATTTATCGACTCTTGTTCCAATTTCGCACTTATCCCATTTATACTCTCTAGCATAGACTCAGACTCATTCAACGGAAACTTACAAATACTGTACGTTCTATCATATACTCCATCTCGATCTTGCACAAACCCAGAAAACTCTCTCACATCACTCTCACCAAACTGTTCCATCCATTCATCCTTTCTCAACCGTTTACTCTTACGCTTCCCCCTTCGATGTTCAACTAACACTAACTGCTTCCCCTCTAAAGCACTAGCTATATCATCCACCATTTCACAGTCTTCCATTCTTTCAGACAGATATTCATTCACCGGATGTTGCACCAAATATTGAGGAGGTTCACGCCACTTTCGCAACTTCCGCTTTTAACTTTTCAAACGCTGCATTCATAGAGTCATTCCACTTAATCACAGCACTCTTCTTTTTCCCAGTCCATACACTCAACGGTTTCATTACACCTGAACAATCTTTCATAAACTTTCTTCCAAACTCAACTAAACCAAGAAATCCACGCAACTCTCTCACTGTGGTAGGCTTAGGAAAATTCCTAACCTTTCCCACGAACTTCTCCGATTTACGCAATCCAACCGCACTCACCTTATGTCCTAAAAACTCAACTTCACTAGCAAACCATACACATTTAGACAACTTCACTTTCACACCAACGTCTTCCAACTTTCTTAAAACATCATTCACCAAGGTCATATGTTCTTCCATGTTCTCACTCATCACCAAAATATCATCCAAAAACACTTGTACATTCTTACACGGAAAACCACTCAACTCTACATTCATAGCACGCTGAAAAGCAGCTGGGGCGTTCGCCAACCCAAAGCTCAGGTTTCTAAACTGATAATGGCGCTTTGAGGTAGAGAACGCCGTAATAGGCTTACTCTCTTCAGCCACAGGCATCTGGTAGTATCCACGTACCAGATCCATCTTAGAAAACACTTTCATTCCATACATACTGTACACACATTCAGACACAACACTCATAGGAAACTTGTCTTTCAACGTTCGTTCATTCACTCTTCTATAGTCAATACACAGTCGCAAACGTCCATCTGGCTTTCGTACAGGTACAATCGGACTATTCCAGGCACTCACACTCGGCTCAATCACGCCAATTCTCTCTAATTCCTCAATCTCTTGAGCCACAGGGGCAGGGAAATGACGAGGCCTTTGATATATTGGCATATCGTCGCTCAAAATTATTTTGAACTCAGGCAAGCGAGCGTTGCCAAAGTCCTCATCCCCTTGACTCAAAGCACCTCTCCTATTCCACAACATCCTGTAAACTTTTTGCTTCTCACCTTCACTCAACTTTTTTTCCAATTTCACTTGCTCAATCAAATCTTCATACTTCCAAACATTCGACGTTACACTCACGGAAAACACATTTGCATTCACCACATGCATATCATTCTCCATATTCACCACTGTATTTAACACACCCAATTTATCTCCCACTTGCACTCCTCTAAGACTCTTCCTTCGCAGATCAGGCCAAACTTGCATGCAGACACGCGGATCTTTCATATCAATTATACCATCAAACACATGCACCACTCGCCTTAATCGATAGTTCGCAGCACTACCATCCAAGACATAAATATTCCCATCATTCTCATTTATCTCAACATCCGAATTCCATCCAATCCTTACACTCAATGTTTTATTATGCTTGACAGGCACACTCTCAATCGCATATACCTCCAGACCTTTCATGATGTTCACTCTCACACTTCCATCTGGATTCACATACCATTGAAACTTCATACTTCCATTCCTCTTACATTCAATCATCTCTAAATCCGGGTGAATCACAATACCATTCGCTTTCAAAAACTTATAACCTAATAGCATGTCATACTTCTTGTTTGCACCTTCTACAACACAAAATTCATCTTCATTCATCCGGACACCGGCAATCAAAACACTCTCTCTAAACCTTGCAACAATCGGCACATCCTGTTCACCTAATCCAGTCAAATGATATCCACGATCCTTAACTTCACTTACTTTCATTCCTACAAATGCTTCATAGTACACCACATTCACCTTACATCCTGTATCAATCAATGCACTAACTTCTCGTTCTCCACACTTAATTTTAACACACATACACCTATTCACTCTCTGACCCCAATTAACTCCACGATTTGACAATCCTTCTCTCACATTCATCACTTGCACTCTAGAGAATTCCCCAGAAGGAACCCTCTCATTCCTTAGTTTCCCTGAGTCGTATCCTCTCGATTACTTGCATCATTCCCATCCATTCTTTCATTCATGCATCTTTCTCCGGTCCTACACAACCTTGTTGCATGACCTACCATTCCGCATTTACCACAGGTAGCTCTTGGACTGGCACACATCCTGGCATAATGCCCTATCTGCCCACAATTACCACACACTCCAGGTCCACTCATATTTACTCGACCACCTTCCCTGCAATCTCGTACCAAGTGGCCCATTCTTCCACATCCATAACACGCTCTTTCCCTCGCACTACTACAATCTTTTATCATGTGCCCCATTTGTCCACAGCCAAAGCAACTTCCTTGTGACCAGCGACAGTCAACCCTCATATGCCCAACTTTCTTGCACCTCAGACACCTAGGCTCATTTACTCTAGATCTACTGTCATTCCTACCATTTGTGTGACCACTATTCCGACCATTCTGAACCCTACTCCACCCATTCCGACTCTCACTCCTACTTTTACTCCCTCTCGGTTGGCGGCCAACATACACACACTGTTGTTCATTCTGCCCGTAATAATTTTCTAAAAATCTTGTCATCACATCGATCGGGTTCTCTATCAGCGCATCCTGATAGGACCGGAACTGGGGCAACTTACTGATACTTGAGTTGCGCACAGTGTGAATCGAGGCCTCCTCCCTTCCATAATCCTCAAATTCACGGTCCTCTAACATCTCCAGTACATCCTTCCATAGCAATCTTTCACCAGCCCATTTCATCTTCTCTTTCCTCTTATACGTCACATACTCACTCACTTCATTCGGAACCGTATTTAAAAACTTCTTCATCAGCTCCTTATTCCCATTTATTCCATCATCTCCAAATCTCATTCGTGCCAAGGACTATCGATGCGCATAAGAATTCACATCCTCATTCTTCCCCATTCTCGCTTCCTCAAACCCATTTGTTTTCTTATACTTCACACTTGTCTTCATCCTCTTACAGTGCTCTATTATTCTCTCTTTCATAACCTCCCACTTAGGCTCACCCACGCTCATAATCGTCTGGTAAAAATCCTTCATACGCCCATCCAGAAACTCGCACAACTCTTTCACCCAAAACCTATTATTCTCTCCAAATTTTTCCTTACAATAATTTTCATACTCTTTCAAAAACACTTTCACATCTTTTGCTCCTTCCACTCTAAACTTACTTAACTTTGGCACTTCTCTGATCAGTATACTCCGATGAACCTCAGCATCACTTTCACTATCACTCATTTCTCTCCCACTTTCACTCATGCCTTCATTCGAGCTGAAATATAAGGAGTCAATACTAGCCAGTCGGGTCCTTTCCTGTCGGTCTGGGCATCTAGTCTTTGGGGTCTTCTTTTTTCGATGCCTAGTCATTTGCAGGGGTTCCTTTATGCCTGTCAATCCCTTTTTATCAGTCATGTCAATTCCAAGTGGAGTCGAGGCCACACCCCCACCAATTGCACCTGATTCTCCCATTTTCTCATTCAGCATTCGCATCAATCTTTCCTCCATTCGCACCTCACTGTCTTTAATCCTCTCTTCCATTCTCACTTCCATCTCCCTCATTTTCCTTTTCAAACTATCATTCTCTTCTCTCAAATGCGCATTTTCTCTGTCTTTCTGCCGCACTAACTCATTTAGTCTTCTCATCTCCAACTCCATGGTCCCAATCTGTTCCTCCTCCATTAGGGACAAAAGACACAGGCTCTCACTCCTCTCCTTCCTCAAACCACCGGGCAGTCCCTATTCGGGCGCCAAAAATATGTAGCGGCGGGATCGCGAGTCCCCAGCCAAAAGTTCCCGCCGCCCTGACAAGGTCCGCTCGGTGGTTCAAGGAGAGTGTATTGAGGAGAGAGAGTATTTTCTAAATTTATTAAAAACCAATGAATAATGGCGATCAACCACAACCCCAGTAAATAATAAAAATGCAAATTCAACCAATCACCAAAATATTTACAATTTCTAAACACACAAAAAATATATATATAGTTGGCCTCACAATAATACCTTGGCCAACAAACACATGTATATTTACACAAAAGGCCTTACAATAAGATCTTGGCCACGTAACGAATATTAGAACCAAGATATCGCGAAAGATGGGTGCACCCTTAACTATCTAATCGAGTGAGACGTATTGGAGAAAGTGGGAGGTGGATCACTTTCTGCGGGATTCTGAGGGGTCCAGGACTCGGCAAAGCCGAGGATTTTGGGTTGCTGGGACGCTTCTTGGTACCAACTGCTGGGTCACAGTCGGTTGGATGCTGCTTCAACCACTCCCTGGAGACTGGAAGGTGCTGGCCAAGGTCCACACGTTAGAAAATTGCCCCAAAAGGTAGGCACACTTGCGAGGGTCAGGATTGGCATCAGCCGTCTCTGAAAGCCAGATGTCGGCGACAATCGGTACCACGGAACTGGAAAAGAGAAGGCACATTCAGTCACCTATTCACTGCCACACTCAAACATCTTTACTCCTAACTCATTCAACCATATCCACTCTCACACAATCTTCACTCACCTATCCTCCGTCCAGGCGGTTCTTCCTTCTTCAGTCACAACTAATGACTTCCAAACTACTAAACTAACAATATTTGCTGAAAGAATCCGCCTAAAAAGAAAACAGGAGATGAATGGGGGAGCACGATAGAGATCCATCGAGTCCCCCCACACAAAGCAAAGACGGTGATCACACGATCCACACACACACACATTCTGCAAAAGAAGAAAAAAGATTAGACATAGGGGAGGGGAGGCGGACAACCAAACTACTACAATATGATTGATTTTATAATAATCAAGCAGAGTGACCAAAAGGATATTTACCTCACACGAGCAATGAGAGGTGCAGAGTGCTCAACAGATCATACTATGTTAGTCTGCAAGCTACATCTTATAATACGCCCCCCAATCTTAGCGTACATGCTCCTCAAAAAAGCTAAACACCAACAGTTTGAAAGATCAAGTAAAATGAAATGCTTACAGAAGCTCATTATATATAAATTTGATGCAAGGCCACAACCCCCCCCCCCTAACTGTGACAGCTAGGAATGTCTGAACCACTCTTCAATATAATAACCAAAAATAACCTAAGGTTTTTGGGGGGTTTTAATTAAGGGGCTATCTGGCGACTGCCGACTTAGGCATAAGTTGCCGTAAACAAACAGCCTAGTTCTAGGCTACTTTAAAAAATTGAACAGGAAACAACAATAAAAAGAAATAATAATAACAATAACAAAGTAATAACAAAAACGATAACAAAAACAACAACAACAATTAAACCGGGTTAAATGAAAAGGAGAAGGCCGGCCTCCCCCAAAATGTCAATAAGTCCACCAGTCAAAGTGCACGCACTCGGCCCGAGTACAAGGGACAGGCGGTAGCGACCCCGCCCATCCCGGTACCGGGACAGGTATCGTGGGCGAAGATCACCCAGACTGGGACATTCGACAAGAATATGCCGAACAGTCTGGGGGACGACGCAGTCGTTGCAATAGGGCGCAGGTGAGCGCTCCACCAAATAGCGATGCGTCACACGAGTGTGCCCGATTCGGAGACAACAGAAAGCAACCTGAAGCCGCCGCGGCATTGGGGGATAAGTCCATGGGAACAGTCGCGGCACAATGGCACGCAACTTTAAGTTCCCTTCGACCGTCTCCCATCTTCTTTGCCAAGCAGTCCGAAGAGCTGCCCGTATTCCTGCCATGTAGTCAGTGTGCGGAAGAGCGAAACGCTGGTCCGGTCGCAGAGTCCTCGCGGACTCTTTGGCCCCCTCATCGGCGCGCTCATTCCCCGCAATTCCTACATGTCCAGGAACCCAGCAGAAGATAATCTCGACATCTGCCCGGCTCGCCAAAACCGTGGCGTCACGGATTTCGCGAACCAGGGGATGCGGAGATTCCAATGCCCCGAGAGCCCTCAGGGCGCTTTGTGAGTCGCTATAGATCACAATCCGGTCTCCGAACCGGGCACGTCACGTAATCTCCCGTACCAAGTGGTGTATTGCCACCAGCTCGGCCGTGAAAACAGACGCAGCGCCTGGTAGAGCCCCGCTGACTTCAAACAGAGGGGATACGGCGTGGAAGCTGACCCCCTCTTGGGACTTGGAGCCATCCGTATACACTGGCACGGTACCAGTGTGACACGATGTGTGCTCCAAAAAGGTCGAACGCAATACTCCCGGCGCAGTACAAGCTTTGGGAGCAGAGGCGTGGCGACAAATAGCCAAATGTGGTACCCTCCAGGGTGGCGTCCTGGGCAGAACCAGGGGAGCCACCGGCCCGAGAGCTATATCAACATCTCGAAGGAGTTTCCTGGCCCTAAACCCTTGGTTTAGGGTATTTGGGTTTAGGGTATGACTGGCGTCTCTCGGCGGCATAGGCACCATCGAGATCAGCTGCGGATGCAGTGAGAGCTGTTGGCGACTGAGGGAGGCGCCGAGCTCGCGCGTACAGGCGAGTGATGCACTGCACGCGGCGCAGAGCGAGTGGCATCTCCCCAGCATCGACCAACAGGCTCTTAATGGGGGAAGTGCGGAAGGCACCGGTCGCAAGGCGAAGGCCGGTGTGGTGGATCGAATCCACCTTCCGCAATAAACGCTCGGCTGCGGATGCATAAAACTCGCATCCGTAGTCGAGCTTCGAGCGAACAAAGGATTGATAAAAAAGTAAGGCAGTAGCCCTATCAGCGACCCAAGCGCTGAACGTCACGGAGCGGAGAATGTCCATGGCGCGGGTACAAGAAACCCTAAGGCTGCGAATATGAGCCTCCCAGGTGAGGCGTCGGTCGAATACAAGACCAAGGAAACGGTGCGACTCAACCACATCCAGGCGCACCCCATTAAGAAACAAATCTGGGTCGGGGTGAAGCCGTGGATGGCGGCAGAAGTGCACCACCTTAGTCTTGGCCAAAGAAAACCGAAATCTGTGCGCTTCGGCATAGCGAGAGACGCGGTTCAATGTCTGTTGGAGTCGACGCTCCAGAGTTAGCATCTGGGCCGCACCAAAAGAGATCGAAAGGTAGTCCACGTAAGCGTAGCGAGAACATCTTCCAGCAGCACCGAGGTGATGCCGTTGATGCTCAGGGCAGAGTGTGACACTGAGGACACTTCCCTGCGGGACACCCTCTTCCTGCTCCTTTGGGCTGGAGAGGGTTCCCCCCACCCGTACGCGGAATTGACGATCTCGCAAAACTTCAGATATAAACATTGGGAGGCGTCCCCTCGCCCCCATCGTGTGGAGAGTCTCCATGATACCGTATCGCCATGCGGTATCATAGGCCTTCTCCAGATCAAAAAACACCGTGGCGTAGTGCTGTCTACGAAGGAAAGCCTCGCAGACGGCATTTTCCAGTTGGAGCAGAGCATCCGACGTGGAGTGGAACTTACGGAAGCCGCACTGTGCAGAAGATAGATGGCCTCCGCTGTCCAGGAAATAGGCTAATCTAACATTTACCAATTTCTCCATCAACTTGCACACGCAAGAGGTTAGAGAGATTGGGCAGAAACCGGTCGGAGTAGAGTGATCTCTCCCCGGCTTGCGAAAGGCGAGCACAGTAGCGATTCACCAGGAGTCTGGGAGAAGACCTTCCACCCAGATCCTGTTGAACAAATCTAACAGAAAGGCCATGCCTCGCTCACCCAGGTGTCGAAGCATGGCGTACGGGACATCGTCCGGACCATGGGCGGTGTCCGCGCACGAAGCGAGAGCGGAACGCAACTCACTCACAGTAAACTTGTCGTTGAAGGGTTCTCCGCCTCTGGAGGTAAAGTCCAGCCGGCGGCCTTCCGCAACATCACGACGTGCATTGAATGCTGGCGGAGCAGCATCACGGCTAGAGAATGCGGAAAAAGCGGTCGCTAAGGATTCCGAGATTGCGGTCCCATTCTCCTGGAGAACAGGAGGGGGGTCCTGCGAGAACTTGCCCCGAATCCTTTTGACTCGCTTCCACACCTCACCTAAAGGGGTCTTCCCGTTAAGTGAAGACACGTATGCCCGCCAAGAAGAGCGGCGGGCGTGCTTCGAAACATACCGGAACCTAGCCCTAGCCCGACGAAATTCAGCGAGTGAAATCGTTCGGGCGGCGCTTATAGCGCATGTAGGCATAACGCTTCTGTTTGAGGGCCGTCTCACACTCGGCCGACCACCATGGGAGTGGTCGGCGTGCAAAACGGCCAGACGTCCTAGGAATAGTAGTCAGGCCCACGGCGATGAGGTTGCCGGAGAAGAACTCAACGGCCTCATCTACTGACCTAAACTCCTCAACTGAGATAGAGAATTCAGTCATTTCCTGAAATGCAGGCCACCGCGCCCGCGCCAAGCACCACCGAGGTGGTCTCTCAGGCGGCAGTTGCCCTGAAAATGATATTTGAATGGGAAAGTGATCACTACCAAGGAGGTCATCGACCACCTCCCAATCAAAATCAGGCTGTGCATCCGAAGAGCACAAAGATATGTCGAGGCAAGAAAATGGAGCGGTTCTCGGACAGTGATGCGTAAACTCATCCACGTTTAGGACACCCATCTCAAGCTCTTCGATCAGATCGGCAAGGACTTTTCCCCTGGGATTTATGGAGTAATCTCCCCAGAGAGGATGCCTGCCGTTCAGATCTCCAAGCAAGAGATAGGGCCTCGGCAACCGTGCCACGACGCGGCGATAGTCCCCCGCGTCGAAGTCAGTTGACGGTGGAATGTACGCAGAAATGATAGTATACCTCCTATCCAGGTGCAGCTGCACAGCCACTGCCTGAAAGGAGATATCTAAAGAGAAAGGAAGAACGGAGACATCATGCCGGGTGTAAACCGCGCATCCCCCAGCCGGCCATCCCGCGGTGGTGGGGTTGCAAGACCCTTATACCCCGGAAGGGTGAACAGGGGGCACGCGCCTAGCATGGTCTCCTGCAAAACGATAGCTAACGGGGAACGGGACGAGACGAGCCTCCGCAGCTCCTCCCAGTTGGCCCGGAGTCCACGGCAATTCCATTGAAGGAATATGCCCTCCAGGCCTAGCTCGGAGGAGATGCGGGGGCCCTCCTCGAACTGAAGACCCTCACGGGAATGGCCGTACGCTTCCCGGGGGCAGAACCCCGGGCGCTGTTGGCCAGGCAAAGCGCTGAATGGGCTGTCGCCTTCGAGGACTTATTGGGGGAGGTTGGGCTCGCCATGCGAGTCTTTTCCTCCCTCCGCCTCGAAACCTTAGGCGGGCGTTGTGGCTTCGGAGGCGGGGGGGCCCTCTTTTCGAGGAACCACCGTCTCCGAGCCACTCGCTCCACCTCGGGGCATGGGCGAAGGGGCCGAAGCTCCTTTGTTGCTGTCCTCCTTTCGGGGGACAGCTTTAGGAACCCTGGAAGATGGCCTAGCGACCATCTTCAGGGGTGTTGCCTCCTGTGAGTCTAACGACTCGGTGGAGGCGCGTGGCCGTTTCGCCTTACGGGAAACGGTCACGCTGGGGGAAGAGGGGGGGCCCTGGTTTTAGCCAGGGCAGGGTATGAACCCTTTTTGCCGCCAGCTTTACCAGGGGAGTGCCCGGGTTGGATAGAGCCCGCTGAAGGGCTCCAAATGAGCGCGGAAACAACCATGCTCGTTGGCCTGGATGGGCCAGGAGCAGAGGGTGCCTTTCTAACTATTGAGGCATATGACGTCCCAGGCAGAGCCGGGCGCGCCACGACCAAGTCCTTTGCCTTGCGGAATAAGAGTCGATCCTGGGCTTGAACGGCCACGATTTCTTTCTCAAGGAGATATGCACCACATTGCTTCGAAGAAGCAGGGTGCGGCTCTCCGCAATTGACACACTTGGCCACACACGATTTGGACTAATCGTGTGCGACCGTGGAGCAATTTACACAGACTTCGGGTGACCCCGACTTTGCACGTCTACATGAGCGATTCGTATGGCCGAAGTGGTGACAGTAATAGCACCGCCGCGGCAATGGCACGAATGCCTTCATGTGGTAGCGGTACCAACCGGCACGCACCGACTCATGGAGCTTGTCACAGTCGAACGTGATGAAGAGTGTAGGGGTGGGTCTCAAGGCCCCTCCCTGTTTTCTCATCACACGTTCGACCTTGACCGCCCCATGGTCGGCCAGCTCTAGGGTGATGTCCTCAATGGAGTAGTCAACGAGTTCCCTCGTATAAACTACTCCTTTCACAAAGTTCATGGTAGAGTGCGGCGTCACACTCACCGGGGTGCCATGAAGTGTTCAAAGAGCACTTATCTTGGCCGCCTCGACGGGATTTGGCAGAAGGCTCCCGTCCGAGAAACGGGTCACTTTCGGCTCTCTACCAATTGCACTAGTTAATCCTCTCCTCTGATGGATCATGTTGCCCTTGGACAACATGGTACCATCAGTGGAGCGAATAACGAGGAAGCGTTTGAAGCCAGCGGGCTCGAAAGCGCCAGGTAACCTCTGAATCAGGGGCCCTGATGTCATCGAGGCTCCGCCCTGTGCACTTTTCGTCTTTGTCATAGTCAGGAGCTCCGTACCCGGGGGACGGGGGGGCAGAGGGGTCGGATGTGCCGGTCTTGGCTTGGTCACTTGCCAAAGTGGCAGCAGACCCATCCGTCCTCACAGCCCCCGCGGATGGAGAGGAGCCCTGAGTCTTCTTACTCTTTCTTGTCTTTTTCTTCTTTTTAGGAGAGGAGGGCGGGGAATGAACCCGCTTCTCTCCTCCGCCGACAGAAGCCCCTAGGCCAGATGGACCGGCCTCAGCAAGGTCCTTCTCCGAAATGGAAAAGGAAGGCCCTACCCTCTGAGGCTGGGTTTCCTCAAGAACCATGTCTATCACAGGAGGGGCCTCCAGTTGGCCATCCCCTCCCAGGACATCGCAGGTCCCCTTGCAGCTTCACCAGTCTTTTGTGGGGAGGCACAGGCCTTGACCCCGGCAAGGTTTCAGATTCTTGCCAGCAGGTCTTTTGAGGGAAGCGACCGAAGGGGCCTGGCTTCCCTCTCCCCCCTAAGGAGGTTTGCCCTACCGAGCCGCTTCGATGGGGAGCGGCTGGCTAAGGGCTGCCTGGTGGCTTTCTTGGCAGTCCCCTTGGAAAGAAAAGAGGGGACTGCCGCTGGTAAGAGGGAGGTGCCCGAAAGCACCTCCAGAGAAATATGGAGGGTCCCCTGTGCAAGCACAGGGGGGGGGGGGACCTCCATATTTTTGCTGGAGCTGCCCGAGGGCGGCTCCGTCGATGTTTCAGGGGAAGTTGAGGGTTGAGTTTTTTTTTATCTTCATCATTGGGCATGGTGACCCTCTTTTTTACACAGGATGCAATCGCGCACACCTCTCGCAGTAGCCCGCACTGCAAGAAGTGCTTACAAGCCCGACAGAGCCAGGCACCGCCATTTGGGACCACCCCACCCGCCTGGTGGCCTGGCAGTCCATCGGCATGGCAGCTCCACCTTAGACACAGCGTAAAATATATAGATTGTGAAGAGGAGCGGAAAAGGGATGTGAGGAAGGTATGGGTGGGGATGAAGCAGGTTGTTAAAAACCAGCCACCCCAGGCAGGAGCTCAGGGGTTAGAGAACATTATCCCCCACCCCCCTCAGCCCCGATGCGGGACAGTTGGCTGAGAGGAAGGTCAGCATCTACACTGTGAAATTAGAGGCTGACCAGAGAAAGTTGTGGGAGAGGTTGTATGAAAAGCGAGGAAACAAGTGTTTTGAAGGAAGAAGAAGAGGCTAAGCTGGGGTCGGACAGGGTGCTGAGTCCTGTCATAACCTAAGAAGGAACTTAAAATGATGTCACATGACAAAAAAATATTGGAACCTTAAATGATATACTGGTATGAAGGAAATGCACATAAAAATGGACCTGATGATGCATGATTTTAATCTAATTCCAGGTTGATATATATTATACATAATAACCAATTATTGGAATAGTTTGCCACCTGAGACAAAAGACAGTCGACAGTCCCAACTTAAATGTTTTTAAGCGCAGATTGGATGATTATATAAGGAGGGATGTTTATTATTTGGGGGGAGGGGGGTATATAAAATAATCTGTGGATGCAGTTTTTTATTTTCTATTATGGGTGATTTAGATTTTGACAAGCCTTGATGGTGATGCCTTTTGTTTTTGACACATTCCTGTGGATGGTTTTATATTGTAAATTGTAGATGCATGATCTGACACAATCCTATAGATGCAGTCAGTGGTTAGAATATGAAATGTGAGACAGTTTTAAGACTATATTAAACATAGTCCAGGACCAGTGTATTCCAATGAAGGTTAATAGGAAAAAATGTAGGAAGGCATTGTGATGGAATCAAGAGATAGCAAGGAAAATTTCTGAGAAGAAAAGGGCATACCAGAGATTAGAGAAAGTAATTTTGACAACTTAAATCATTATAAGTTGACCAGAAATGAGCTAAATAAGATTATTAAGAAGAGCAAAAGGGTAGCAGAAATTAATTTAGATCAAAATAATAATAAAGATCCAAGAATTTGTTTTAGCTATTATAAAATTAATAACAAATCTAACAACAATGATAAAATCGGGCCTATTATATATGAAGAGGTTTTGAAAGAATTTGATGAGGTTCTTCATGCTCATTTTTCTTCAGTATTTACACAAGAGAATTCAGATAGGATGATAATTCTAGGTCAAGGGAAGTAGTGTTGAATACCATTAATGTGAACAGTGAAATAATTAAAGGGCTTATATTGGAATTAACCCCTTCACTGCAACAGTCAGATTTATCCACAAATTTTTTTATTGCAATTCTTTGCGGTAAGTGGGTTTACCCCACACGCTTCAAAAGATGTTTCATTTTATTGAGAAAAGCATATTTTCCCCATCTCTTGGTTAAGCAAGTGTTATTCTCAATTACATTGCCAGGCACACGATAATTATGGCGAATATAGCCAATCGTCAGCGCCGCTTGTGATGTCTGGTCAGTTTTGTTGCTGATGCGCATGAGACACTGAATTATACTCTTTTTTTTATGTGTATCTCATTTATTATTTTAATATATATGTGCTTTACTGATTTGGTAGGACTTGTTTTGTGGCAGTAATAGATAACTATAAGCCTAGTGTACTGCATTTATAAATTGTAGGGAGGTTTGAGTTCAGCTGATCAATATCCTCTTGTTCATTTTCAAATACACATATGTAATGTGCTTGTCATGGCTGTCATTTCTTTTTTTATTCTTATACTGTACTTATACTTTTATTCTTACTTTGCTTCAATTATAATATATTAAAGTTTATTACAATTGTTCATATTTCATTCCATGTTTTATAGTCATTAGACAAAAATAATGGGCATATTACTTCATCAGAAATTTGAATAGGCTAGCGTATATGATAAAGACGAAATGCAGTCGGAAGATGTATGAAAGCAGACATTTTATATCTGTAACATCTAATTTATTTACATTTAATTATGTGGAAAATAGTAGAGCTTTCATATATGGTATTTTGTGACATTTTCCCACCCTTTATTACAGACATGAATGCAAAACTAAAATGCAGTGGCCAATCTGAAAGGAATATTCGCAATGCTTTGTTGGAGAACTCTGGAAGTGAATATGAAGATGAATTTCATACTGAATATGATTCTGCAAGTGATGTTAGTTTGGATTCAAGCATAACTGTCGCCTCTACAAGTACAGTTACACAACCAGTATCCGTTTCCAATATATGGCATGAAGTTGGTACCCAGAATTAAAATAACTCCAATTTAGATGTGATCTTTGATTTTCATGGGCAACATAGTATAAACCGGTTCAAAGGATTGTCTCCCTATGAGTGTTTTACAAAAAAAAACTGGTGTGTGTTGGTCCCCTATAATTAGTTTGCTGCAGTTCATTAACTTCATTTTAATAATTGATTATGACTTGATGCTTTTTCAAATGCCCGTTATTGAAAACTATATTACAGTATATGCCTAATATCACAAAAAATACAGTAAATGTTAAATATTTTTCAGAAAAAGCACTCGGGTAAAGAAATAGATAAACAATGCCTGCATTTTGTAAGAGTGACTGGAATAGAAACATTTTGAAGAAATTTAAATAAAACTTGATAAATCTTCTAATAGTAGTTCATTGCGGAGGGCTTTAATAGCCTAAACTCGTGACTGGATCATGATTGGTGATACCCTTGTTTCTGGATGCAATTCTCTGGATGAAGTTTTCTTGGGAGTTTGGTTGCCTTAAAAAAGAGGCCGTTTGACTCGGATGACCTATGATGGGCCCTTGTGGCTTTTGTCATCTGTTATATTATATTGTGAGGGACTTTGATTTTGTCTTCCCCTGGTGATGGTGCTTTTTCTGGGTGAGTTTTGAAGGATGCAGATGACCTTTGATAGGCCCTTGTGGCTTTTGTCATCCATGAAATTGTGTTATGAGCTCGGAGGCACCAGGCCCCATAAGACAGGCACACCCAATTTTTGTCACAAGAGTGACTGCCGGCAAATTGTAAACCGTGGTACCACATAAGATAACTCCTTTTGTTGTCTCTTCTTTTTGTATTTTTGTCTCTTCTTTTGTATTTTTGACTGTTAGGATTTTAAAATAGGATTTTGTTCTTTAGAACCTCCTGACTACCTGGTGAGCCATCCGGTGTATGAATTGTGCAAAGAGAAGGGTAAAGTGCATGATGATGAGAAGGAATGTGGTAGTATGGATCTGTCTGGGAAAGAGCTTGTCTTGGTCTCGAGGAGTAGAAATATTTTTTCACCAATAGAGTGGTAGACTTCTGGAACAAATTGCCGCAGAGGGTAGTAGGTAGTCCAAATCTAAATGTATTTAAGAGTAGGTTGGATGAGTTTATGGGAAGGGAAGGTTGTGATGGTTCCTAAGTTTTGTATATATTAATATTGTTTGTATATATCTATAGCTGCATGATTTAGTTCTTGACAAGCCTTGATTGGTGATACCCTTGTTTCTGGATGCAATCCTCTGGATGTAGTTTTCCTGGGAGTTTGGGTGCCTTGAAAAAGAGGCCGCTTGACTCGGATGACCTATGATGAGCCCTTGTGGCTTTTGTCATCCGTTATATTATATTGTGGGGGACTTTGATTTTGTCTTCCCCTGGTGATGGTGCTTTTTGTGGGTGGGTTTTGACGGAGGCGGATGACCTTTGATAGGCCCTTGTGGCTTTTGTCATCCGTGTAATTATGTTATGTTATGTTATGTTATGTTATACAAAGAAGAGTGAAAGGAAGAATGCAAGTACGAATGAAAGTAAGTCTGAGCAGAGTCTTTCTGGTATGGGGGATCTTGAAAGAGAGATTGAGTTTTTGCGTAAACAGGTGAGTGATTTGGCTGGTATAAGTAGACGAGTGAGTGAGCTGCCTGTGCCTGATTTTTCTGGTTTTGGGAACAGTATAAATGATAGTGTGTTTGGGCAGAATCAACCTAGTGTGGCTGATTTTTCGGGTTTTACGAATGTAGTTAATGATGAAGTGGCTGATTTTTCAGGTTTCTGGTGGGAACCAGTCAAAGGGGTTTCTGGTATGCCTGTTGAGAATACAGGGGATGTGAGTGACCTGTCTGTTTCGCAAGAGTGTGCTTTGAGTTTGATGAGGGCTGTGAGTGAGGAGCTGATGAATGGGGGTATGAAGAGTGAAGGTTCTGAACGGAAGAGTATGAAAGAATTCTGTCGTGAGATGGGAGAACTGGTAATGAAGGCTAAGAGTATGGTTGATGAGATGATCAATAGTGACGATGAGACTGACAGGATGACTGACAAACAACCCCGACTGATTGCTACGCGTAGCCAGGGACCAGTAGACGAGTGTGAATGGGTGCAGAAGGGTGCGATTGAGCACAAGTGGTACCGTGAAGAGTGATTGAAAGGGTTTTGTGAGTGACTGATCGAATGGCTTAAGGAAGAAGGGGTGTAGTGGAGCGAATGTAAGTGTGTGTATAAGGGGCCATTCTCCCACCCCTTTTCCCAATACCCTCTCCCTCCTTCTGTAAGAATGTGTGTGTGTGAATAACTGGAATTTAAATTTTGTTTTGTTTTTAATTTTATTGATGTTTGTATTCTCTTTTCAGAGATTATATTTTGAAACAGAATAGTTTTAAAGATAAATATTTAAAGAATTATTAATGCTGAAAATTGTTTGGATATACATTTAGAGGTAAGATAGTCGATAAATTTACTCGGGTAATGCCCATTTATTAGTTTCCCTTCCATGTATAGTAAATAGATCATAAACGGAGGATATATCTCTTCTACAGAGAGTGGAATTTTTTTTGTAAGTAAAGGGACTGTATATACCATCCGTTTAATTCTCCTTCGATTTCTCACATCCGGATTAGTGTAGTAAGCGGGTTGGACCGATTGGGGGTTAGTCTAGATTTTCAGCCCGCTACACAATCTTCTTTGCCAAGCAGTCCGAAGAGCTGCCCATATTCCTGCCATGTAGTCGGTGTGAGGAAGAGCAAAATGCTGGTCTAGTCGCAGAGCCCTCGCTGGCTCTTTGGCACCCTCATTCCCCGCAATTCTATATGTCCAGGAACCCAGCAGAAGATAATCTAGACATCTGCCCGGCTCGCCAAAACCATGGCATCACGGATATCGTGAACCAGGGGATGCGGAGATTCCAATGCCCCGAGAGCACTCAGGGCGCTTTGTGAGTCGCTATAGATCACAATCCAGTCTCCGAACCGGGCACGTCGCGTAATCTCCCGTACTAAGTGGTGTATTGCCACCAGCTCAGCTGTGAAGACAGACACAGCGCCTGGCAGAGCCCCGCTGACTTCAAACAGAGGGGATATGGCGTGGAAGCCGACCCCCTCTTCAGACTTGGAGCCATCCTTATACACTGGCACAGTTCAAGCGTGACACGACATGTGTTCCCAAAAAAGTCAAACACAATACTCCCGGCGCTGTACAAGCTTTAGGAGCAGAGGCGTGGTGACGAATAGCCAAATCTGGTACCTTCTAGCGTGGTGTCCTGGGCAGAACCAGGGGCGCCACCGGCCCAAAAGCTATACCTAGCTCTCTAGGGAGTTTCCTGGCCCTAAACCCAAAGGGCTTAGGGAATGACTGGCATCTCTCTGCAGCATGGGACCCGTCGAAATCAGCTGCGGATGCAGTGAGAGCCGTTGGTGACTGAGGGAGGCGCTGGGCTCGCAATGCACTGTATGCAGCATAGAGCGAGTGGTGTCTCCCCAGCATCAACTAGTAGGCTCTCAATGGGGAAAGTGCAGAAGGCACCGGTCGCCAGGCGAAGGCCAGTGTGATGGATCGAGTCCACCTTCCGCAATAAACGCTCGGCTGCGGATGCATAAAATTCACATCCGTAGTCAAGCTTCGAGCAAACAAAGGATCGATAAAAAAGTAAGGCAGTTGCCCTATCAGCGCCCCAAGCGCTGAATGTCACATAGTGGAAAATATCCATGGTGCAGGTACAAGAGACCCTAAGGCTGCGAATATGAGCCTCCCAGGTGAGGCGTCGGTCAAATACAAGACCAAGGAAATGGTGCGATCAACCACTTCCAGGTGCACCCCATTAAGAAACAGGGATCAGTTTTAGGCCCTTTATTATTTATAATCTATGTAAATGATCTTAACATAACATAACATAACATAATTTAACGGATGACAAAAGCCACAAGGGCCTATCAAAGGTCATCCGTATCCATCAAATCCCACCCATATAATGCATCCATAGGATTTTGTCAGGTCATGCAGCTACAATATACAATTTAACAATCCATAGGAATGTCCAACCATGCATCTACAATATATAATTTAAAGCCTCCATAGGAGTCTGTCAAAAACAAAATCAAAATCCCCCAAAATATACAATAAAAAGAAACTGCATCCACAGGAATGAGTCAAGAAACATATCCACATACTAAAAAGTAAGAAATTAACCCTCCATCCCCATATAATCATCCAATCTGCGCTTGAAAACATTCAAGTTTGGGCTGTCTACAGTCTCAGGTGGCAAACTATTCCAATAATCCACCACTCTGTTAGTGAAAAAATATTTTCTAACATCCAGTCTGCACCTCTGTTTTTTAATCTTTAAGTGGTGGCCTCTAGTTCTATTACTACCTTCTAACTCAAATAACTTGCTGAAATCTAATTTATCCATCCCAGAAAAGATTTTAAAAAGCTCAATCATATCTCCCCTCACACACCTTCTTTCAAATGAAAACATATTTAATACCCTCAGTCTATCTTCATATTCAAGGTGCTTCAGGGATGGTATTATTTTTGTTGCCCTCCTTTGTACTGACTCTAATAAGTTTATATCATGTCTAAAATGTGGTGACCATGCCTGTATACAGTACTCTAAATGTGGCCTGACATAAGAGTTGTATAGTTTAAGGATGACCTCCTTACTCTTGTAGCTAACATTTCTTTTAATGTAACCTAGCACCCTATTTGCTCTATTTTTTGCCTCAATACACTGCTTTGAAAATTTCAGTGACCTATCTACTACCACTCCTAAGTCTTTCTCATCTTCAACTGAATTAAGCCAATATCCATCCATCTCATAGCTAAATTCCCTATTATCTCTCCCCATGTTAATAACTTTGCATTTATTAAGGTTAAAAGTCATCTGCCACTTCTGAGCCCAAGCTAACAGCTTATCTAAGTCACCCTGCACTTTAAAGCTACCCTCAACCTCTTTGACTACAGCTGCCAATTTAGTGTCATCAGCAAAAATTGACACTTTACTATTTACACCTTGCCCAAGATCATTTACATAGATTATAAATAATAAAGGGCCTAAAACTGATCCCTGAGGTACGCCACTAATAACATTCCTCCACTCTGACCTCACTCCATTCAGTACAACTCTCTGTTTCCTATTTTTCAGCCATTCAGTTATCCAATTTAAAACGTTCCCACATATCCCATGCAGCTTTAATTTATGAACTAGTCTTCTATGTGGAACCTTATCAAAAGCTTTGCTGAAATCTAAGTAGATCACATCAACTTTCTCACCCCTATCTAATTCTTTAGTTACATAATCCATAAAATCCAGTAAATTAGTTAAACACGATCTATCTTTTCTAAAACCATGCTGAGCATCATTAATTAACCTGCTACTCTCTAGATGATCAGAAATTCCCTTCTTAACCATCTTCTCAAGAATTTTACAGACTATAGAAGTTAAGCTTACTGGTCTAAAGTTATTTGGGTCCTCTTTGCTTCCCTTTTTAAAAATTGGCACTACATTTGCCAATTTCCAATCATTTGGTATTTCTCCAGACTCTAGTGATCTAATAAATATCTTCTCGAGAGCTACTGCAATACTTTCTACACCTTCTTTGAGAATCCTAGAATGAATGTTGTCAGGGCCAGATGCCTTACTAGTATTTAACTGAATTATAAGCCCTTTAATTTCTTCTCTGTCTATATTAATAGAATTTATCACTACTTCCCTTGACCTAGAATTATCATCAATTAATCTAACTGGTTTCTCTTCTGTGAATACTGAAGCAAAATGATCATTAAGGACCTCTACTATTTCCTCATCAGATTCTTTCAAAACCCCTTCATATTTAATAGGCCCTATTTTATCACTGTTAGATTGATTATTGATTCTATAATAGCTAAAGAATTTTTTAGGATCTTTATTATTATTTTTAGCTAAATTAATTTCTGCTGTCCTTTTGGTCTTCTTAATAATCTTATTTAGTTCATTTCTGGTTGACCTATAATGGTTTAAATTATCTAAACTACTCTCACTTTGTAATCTCTGGTATGCCCTTTTTTTCTCTGAAACTTTATTAGCTATTTCTTGGTTCCACCATAATGGTTTCCTACATTTCTTCCTAATAGACTTCATCGGAATACACTGTTCCTGAACCATGTTTAATATAGTCTTAAAAATATCCCACATCTCATAAGTATTCTTTCCATGGAATTCTATATCCCACCTAATCTGATTTAGCATGCTGCGTAATTTATCGTAATCTCTTGGGCAAGGTGTGAATAGCAAAGTGTCAATTTTTGCTGATGACACTAAACTGGCAGCTGTAGTCAAAGAGGTTGAGGGTAGCTTTAAAGTGCAGGGTGATTTAAATAAGTTGTTAGCTTGGGCTCAGAAGTGGCAGATGACTTTTAACCTTAATAAATGCAAAGTTATTAACATAGGGAGAGATAATAGGGAATTTAGCTATGAGATGGATGGGTATTGGCTTAATTCAGTTGAAGATGAGAAGGATGTCAGAAATTAAATTAGCTCAGGATAGCAACAAAGATCCTAGAAAGTTCTTTAGTTACTATAAAATTAATAACAAGTGTGGCAGAGTTAAAATAGGACCTATCAAATATGAAGGGTTTGTGAGAGAAACTGATGAGGAAATAGTTGAGGTACTAAATGGTCATTTTGCATCAGTATTTACAAAAGAGAAACTAAATAGTCCTATGTATAGTACTCAATGGTCAGGAAAAGAGGTGTTTACTAACATTTGTGTGGATCGGAGGATGATAAAAGGACTAATAGGTGATTTAGATACTACCAAGGCCTCCGGCCCTGATAATATTCATTCTAGGATACTTAAAGAAGGGGTAGAAAGTATCTCAATAGCTCTGGACAAGTTATATACTAGGTCATTGGAATATGGAGAAATACCCGATGATTGGAAGAGAGCAAATGTAGTCCCCATTTTCAAGAAGGGTAGTAAAGAGGATCCAAATAACTTTAGACCAGTTAGCCTAACTCCTGTAGTCTGTAAAATTCTTGAGAAAATAGTTAAAAAAGGGATTTGCCAACATCTAGAGAGGGAGGGGTTAATCAGCGATGCTCAGCATGGGTTTAGATCAGGTAGATCATGTTTGACTAACTTACTAGACTTTCTGGAGTTTGTAACAGATCAAGTAGATAAGGGAGAGAATGTAGATATAATTTACTTAGATTTTAGTAAAGCATTTGATAAGGTACCACATAGGAGACTAGTTCATAAATTAAAAATGATTGGGATATGTGGGGGGGTTTCAAATTGGATAGCTGAGTGGCTGAAAGACAGGAAGCAAAGGGTAGTGTTAAATGGTGTAAAGTCAGAGTGGAGGGATGTTATCAGTGGGGTTCCTCAGGGATCAGTTCTCGGTCCATTATTATTTGTCATCTATATAAACAATCTTGGGGAGGCAGTTAATAATAAAGTGTCAATTTTTGCGGATGATACCAAATTAGCAGCTGTAGTTAAAGATATTGATGATAATTTTAAAGTGCAGGGGGACTTAAATAAATTGTTATCCTGGGCACATAAGTGGCAAATGACTTTCAACCTTGATAAGTGCAAAGTTATTAACATGGGAAAAGATAATAGAGAATTTAACTATGAAATGGATGGGCATTGGCTCAGCTCAGTAGAGGATGAGAAAGATCTAGGAGTAGTAATAGATAAGTCATTAAGGTTTTCTAAGCAGTGTATTGAAGCAAGAAATAGGGCAAATAGAGTGCTGGGTTTTATTAAGAGAAATGTCAGTTACAAAAGTAAGGAGGTTATTCTTAAACTCTATAACTCTTATGTTAGGCCACATCTAGAGTACTGTATACAGGCATGGTCCCCACATTTTAGACACGATATTAACCTTCTTGAGTCAGTGCAACGGAGGGCAACAAAGATTATTCCTTCCCTGAGGCACCTTGAATATGAAGATAGACTGAGGGTATTAAATATGTTCTCGTTCGAAAGGAGGTGTGTGAGAGGGGATATGATTGAGCTGTTTAAAATTTTTTCTGGGATAGATAAATTGGATGTTAGCAAGTTTTTTGAGTTAGATGATGGAAATCGGACTAGAGGTCACCACTTGAAAATTAAAAAGCAAGGGTGTAGGTTGGATTTAAGAAAATATTTTTTCACCAATAGAGTGGTAGACTTCTGGAACAAATTGCCGCAGAGGGTAGTAGGTAGTCCAAATCTAAATGTATTTAAGAGTAGGTTGGATGAGTTTATGGGAAGGGAAGGTTGTAATGGTTCCTAAGTTTTGTATATATTAATATTGTTTGTATATATCTATAGCTGCATGATTTAGTTCTTGACAAGCCTTGATTGGTGATACCCTTGTTTCTGGATGCAATCCTCTGGATGTAGTTTTCCTGGGAGTTTGGGTGCCTTGAAAAAGAGGCCGCTTGACTCGGATGACCTATGATGAGCCCTTGTGGCTTTTGTCATCCGTTATATTATATTGTGGGGGACTTTGATTTTGTCTTCCCCTGGTGATGGTGCTTTTTGTGGGTGGGTTTTGACGGAGTCGGATGACCTTTGATAGGCCCTTGTGGCTTTTGTCATCCGTGTAATTATGTTATGTTATGTTATGTTATGTTATGACTTAGGAGTAGTAGTAGATAGGTCACTGAAATTTTCAAAGCAGTGTATTGAAAAAAAAATAGAGCAAATAGGGTGCTAGGTTACATTAAAAGAAATGTTAGCTACAAGAGTAAGGAGGTCATCCTTAAACTATACAACTCTTATGTCAGGCCACATTTAGAGTACTGTATACAGGCATGGTCACCACATTTTAGACATGATATAAACTTATTAGAGTCAGTACAAAGGAGGGCAACAAAAATAATACCCTCCCTGAAGCACCTTGAATATGAAGATAGACTGAGGGTATTAAATATGTTTTCATTTGAGAGAAGGTGTGTGAGGGGAGATATGATTGAGCTTTTTAAAATCTTTTCTGGGATGGATAAATTGGATTTCAGCAAGTTATTTGAATTAGAAGGTAGTAATAGAACTAGAGGCCACCACTTAAAGATTAAAAAACAGAGGTGCAGACTGGATGTTAGAAAATATTTTTTCACTAACAGAGTGGTGGATTATTGGAATAGTTTGCCACCTGAGACTAGACAGCCCAAACTTGAATGTTTTCAAGCGCAGATTGGATGATTATATGGGGATGGAGGGTTAATTTCTTACTTTTCAGTATGTGGATATGTTTCTTGACTCATTCCTGTGGATGCAGTTTCTTTTTATTGTATATTTTGGGGGACTTTGATTTTGTTTTTGACAGACTCCTATGGAGGCTTTAAATTATATATTGTAGATGCATGGTTGGATATTCCTATGGATTGTTAAATTGTATATTGTAGATGCATGATCTGATAAAATCCTATGGATGCATTATGTGGGTGGGATTTGATGGATACGGATGACCTTTGATAGGCCCTTGTGGCTTTTGTCATCCGTGAAATTATGAAACCCCCCCCATGAGCAGTCCCCTTGAATTTCCTCCAAAAAGATGAAACATATTGGAACACAGATTAAATAATTTGTATCCCATTGTTCGCGCCGCCAATCATAATGTTTAGCCTTATTTCAGCTCAGTGTGCTGAAAGAAGGGAGAAGAGGCTAAGCTGGGGCTGGATGGGGCTCCGAGCCGCATCAGCACAGTGGCCAGGAAGGCACATTGCCACACCCTTTACGGAATAAATACTGAAGAAAAATGATCATTAAGAACCTCTAAAGGTAAACCTGAAGATCCATACCCCGCAAGCCGTACTATGAGATGCTATATGGGGGGGCTACGCCCACCCATACCCCCCTACACTTGCCCTCAGGAAAAAGTAATAAAACGAGGTAAATATGTAGATGAGTGGCCCGGCCAGGAAAAATTATTTTGTGTAAATATTATCGTTCACCCGTCTCTGAATATTCATGCGCGTTTGAGTTTTCTGACCTCATACCCCACCCCCAACCCCTATTATAATTCGCAAAACGATTAAAGGCGCTGACATGATGTAGTTAAAGCATTCACCTCTGTAAAGTCAGAACATTATAAAAATTAGGATTATATACTGGGAGGGTCTGTGCCCCCCAGACCCCCCCAATTTAATTAAACTCAGGATTATCGTAGTGCAGTCCACGCATCGTGTTTGCCCCACCCACAAGCCGTCCCCTATAAATGTACTCCAAAAATGTGAAACATTTTTAAAGATAAATATGTAGATTAGCGGCCCGGCTGAAAAAAAAAATTGTCTGTAAATATTATCGTTCACTCGTGTCGGAATATTCATGCGCGTTTGAGTCCTTTTTGAATTATTATTCTATAAACAATTAGGATTATATACTGGGGGGCTGTGTCCCCCAGACCACCCCCAATTTAATGAAATTCAGGATCATCGTAGTGTAGTCCCCCTATTGTGTTTACCCCCACACGAGCCGTCAACTTAAATGTACTCCAAAAACGTGAAACATTTTGGAACACGGACGAAATAGTACGTCCCATCGTTCGCACCGATAATCTACATATTTACCTTTTTAAACACAGACGAAATAGTACATCTTATCGGCCGGGCCACTCTTCTACATATTTACTTAAAACAACAGTTAATTACTTACTTGGGTGAAACATGTTAGGTCGATGAAATATTATGGGAATGCGAGCAGGAAAGCTCACGGGGAATGGATCTTCAGAATTACCGAACCTCTACTATTTCCTCATCAGATTATTTCAAAACCCCTTCATATCTAATAGGCCCTATTTATCATCGTTAGATTTGTTATTAATTCTATAATAGCTATGGTTATGACTAATGGTGTTCAGGCTACCATACTGGAGACACAGGCCACCAAAAGCCTTTTCCAGGGAATCTTTTAAGTATAAGTTTGATAGGACCTAGTGGCTTTTTCAATCTTTTATATAAGTTAAACTTACCCCCGTTCCATTATCGCATACAACTATTTTTCGCCCCTTATTGTCCATTGTTGAGAAGGGAAAATCAGTGTCACTGTAAAATGAATAAGGATATTTATTTTAATAGCCACACCAATTACCCTGACAGTTAAGCATACTTTATGAGCAATTGCAACTGTGGGGATGGGGGTGGACCGGAATATAAAATCAACTCAGTTTACCGACTGTCATCATTGAATTAAAGATATAAAAGGGTCATTGAGACAGTGACATTACACAACGTATTAAACGTATGTCCTAGGATTTGGGGGATTTAATAAGAAAACTGAGTATCTAACAAATAATAGTCTTAGAAAATTTTAGAGAGGAAAATGTAGATTCAAAAGATATTTAAAGCTACTGAATCGAGTGAAGATGGATCGAAGGGTGTGATGATAAAATATAAGATGTAGAAAAGGGGTATAAATACGCCTATATATTCGTGAAAACAACACTATATTATAATAAAACAGAGATTTATGAAATAATACAAGACAAAATATATTATTTTATAATTAAAAACTAACAATGTGAAGCAAATAGTGAAAAGCAAAGATGAAGCGTGCCTGCAAATGTTTAATAGTGCAGATTAAAAGGACAGGGTGATGCAAGTGAAATCATACAAGGAGAAGAGAGTGAATTGGAATCAGTACTCTTTAAGTCCTCATGAGTTATAAATATGTTGTTATTTGGATCTGCCATTTACGATAAAATTTATTTGTATTTGTTCATGTTTGATTGAATCTCAATCATTTCCTTTATACCCAATTATACTACATTCATTCCCTTTGCCTACTTTACCAGCAGATAGCTCCACTCCCTTGATACTTATCTTTCTTTCCTACTTCACCATTCCCAATTGCAAGGGAGAACCAACTGGGTTTTGCTACTTTAACAGGCACACAGAAACCATAAATAGAGTGCCAGCCCTCCGGTTGGACCATAGTAAGGTCATTACTCACATACGTGCCCATTATGCTCACAGCTGTGAGAGCACAAAAAAAAATCAAAACTCTGCACTGAAACACACATTTATGCTATCCTCCATTTACAGACATGAGGACACCTCGAAAACAATAAAATAACACAAGTAAATGCATACGCATACAGACATACACCACGGCAAATAGACAAGGTAGGAATAGACCCGACCTAGAGAGACATATACAACAGAAAGTAAGCTATTGTGCGCTGAGAAAAGTCCTATCAGCCTGCGAACCCCCAACATATCTACACATAATGCATCAAAATCACGAATCCCATGTTGTTATCCTTTATACACACTTATTTGCTGCACCAGATAACTAGCACGTCGCATCAGTGTCTAGCAACCGACCACTAACTCCAATTATCTCCTCCTTGAAGTTTATTCCCCATCATTTTGTTCTCTCACTTCTCGACCTCTGTGGTTGTCAAAGTCTCCCCTCTTCTAGCCTTTTTATACCCGATTCGATCGATCGGTTGGACCATTTTCTCTTCTGGTCTCACGCTGCCAACATCTTTGGGGAAGGAATTTTCCTTAAGTCTGAAAGCTTAGGAAATAACCATTACAGACCATAAGTACATATACAGTAGCGGCCATAATGATTCAGACACCTAGGTTTCCATCAGAAAAACTTACATAGCTTCAAACGAAATAATGGTAAGTAATGCATGATAAATTACAGATATAAACTAATCATGGCTATAAGTTGTACATGTACATTATACATGTTAGGATATATGAAACTGTAAGTTACATGCAAAAGAGCATTTTTATTGAAAAAATATGATGATACGTGGTCAAAATGATCCGGACAGATAACACAACAGACATAGGTGTGAAGTCACAGTAATATAAGTTACTCAATAAATAATTCTCGGTTGTTACATTATATTAGTACTTGGTATGTAGACCTTTACTACCGATTACGCAATGACATCTTCCGCCACATAAGTGTACTAACCGAAGGCATTCTTCTGGTGTTATTTTTCTCCATTCCTTTTGTGATATTTCCCTAAGTTCTTCGATGATTCTTGGGTGTCTATACTTACTTCTCTCCAGTGGCGGGTCGTGTATAGGCACTGTGGAACTGCAGCCCACCCCCTCTATTTCCACTTGATATTATCTATAGCATTCAAAATAGTGAGACTTTTTTCTTTAATTCTTTCTTTATACTTGTACATTATATAATCCTTAAGCTTAATGTCAGTAGCCATCACCTAGTTTAGGAAAAAAAACACAAAGTCCTATTATAGAACTGTGCGCTTCAAAGTTCCAACGTCGCGGTGTTTGGCTGTTGTGCGTATGCTCACGTGCCGAGATAGAAAGCGGCACGCTAGGGAGAGAGAGCTCTGTGGCTCACGCAGTGCCGTCACTAGTGTGCTGGTGTAAGGTGATGTTTCTCTTTGATTCCGTTTGTGTTGTGCTTAAAAACGTGTTTATATTCTTGAATGTGATAAAGTGTAGAATTTAATTCATATTTATTTTCGGTTCCTTTATTAATTAATTGAACTGCTGAAATTTATCTTAGAAAATATTTAGATGATGTTCTTAGTGAAATTACGAAACAGATAAAAATCTCTTGACAATTCACTTGACTATATCAGAGGCAGAACACTCTTTTCAACACTGAAAAGAATAAAAACTTTTCTAAGCAACACTATGAGTTCTGAAAGACTAAAAACACTTGTAGTATTTTTAATGAAGAAAAAAATCATCAGTAGTCATCCAGAGATCAAAGAGAAAATTAATCTTTTCGTGCAAATTAAAACATGAAGAATGGATTTCGTTTTTAAATGAATGGATCAAGTTTGAACTGTAGCAATTTAGGCTATTAGTAAGTAAAAAAAATGTTTGATTTTGTTCTGTTTAGGATTTTATGAAGTTTATCTATAAATTTTCTTTTTATATGTTTATTCCCTTCTACACAATATTAAGAAAATGCTAAAAAATGTTTGATGCAGCACCCCCACTAATTTTTGCTACCAGCCGCCACTGCTTCTCTCTCCTAACGTCTTCCACAAATTCTCAATTGGATTGTGATCCCGGCTCTGATCCATGACATTCTTCACCAACTCTTTCGTGTGGCAAGTTGCATTATCCCGCATAAAATGGCAGGTTGGGCAAAGACGCTCTCATATGGCGCACAGCATGTGCTTGCAGAAGATCTCTATACCTTGATCATTCACTCTGCCCTGCAAGAGGACAAGTGGACCAGTACCTTCCCCGGAAATTATTCCCCACGCCACAATGCTTCCTCCACCAACTTCACGCTGCTCTTCACAGAGTTCACGGACAATCTTTGGCTAGGTCTTTGACGAACGAACCTCCTGCCATCTGAACCAAACAAATTGCACTTCGACTCATCGCTGAAGTGTACTTTGGACTATTGTTCTTCTATTCATAGAACGGGCTTAGTTGCGAAGATAATCTAACTTTCTTGAGGTTGTGGCTGATCAATTGTTTGACTGTTAGTGTGCGAGATTTTAAAGATCTTTCCATGAGAAGTCGTGATTCTGTTTTCCGGGAGACACTTATGCTCATAGTTTCATTTACTCCTCATGAAATTCTGACTGCTGTCTTTTATGGCTCCTCTTTGAGATACCGACGATTGCTTGCCCAAATCTTTTTGAAGTTTTCCTTTGCCTACCAGTAAAAATTCCACCAATACATGAGCCTGGGTTATTGTTATAATTAATTAAGTTTATAACTAACCTGTTTCTTTCTTTAGGTTTGAAAATTAAATCAAATTAAAACAGATATGTAGTGTGTCGTAAGGTGCGATGGTGTGCATAATGTATAGAGATGAAAATCTTTCAGCTCCTCTACTAACTGGACTCTTAGGTTTGTGAAACCAACATTATGCCACTTATATTAATTGTTTATTTGTAAAATGTACATGTGCCTATATTTCTGTGTGCTTATGTGAGAAATGTGAGTGTGTTCATTACATGTATTATTTTCTTTGTATATTTATGTTCTGTATTTTTTTTTATTTCAGTGAAATAAAGCCGAACTTTGGAACCTTCCTTAACCTTTAGGCTACTTCAATTCATTTCACTAAGAAGAATGAAACGTGGTCTTCGTCCCGATCGTTTGGATGTTCTTCCAATTGCACCAGAAGCTGCACGCGTATTTAATCACAGGTTGTTTTTTTTCTCGAGGTACAAAGCGTCAAATGAAGGTATTTACGATTCGTATTTAGGCCTCCTAAACAATTCAGTTTCTCCTAAAAATTTCGAGATAATTTCCGAATGTACTACTTTCGACGATGCTCCTGCTGCTCTCAAAAGCCCCTTCATTCAACCTGCGAAGGGAGGCGTGGCGCGACTCGTAAACAATCAGATGGTGAAACAATTCAGGAATATGTACGTGTATGGTATTTGGTTATTAATGGGATTTATTTTTGGTTAATAAATCAGCCTAAATAGCTATTAGGAAACCATTACCATAAATTTTGAGTTTAGATGGAATTGTCGTCTGCTAATGTTTAGGCCTACGACTAAAGTGAAATAAATTTTAAACTTCTGAACTAGGTTTTTAAGAAAAACAATTAAATAAATATATTCACAGAATTAACGAATGCACAATGAGATAAATTGGATTAGGAATACAATGAAAGATATGGTAAAATATGATTTAAAGTAACAAGATGTAAATTAAGATGTGAAGTGAAATTGAAGTAAGAGTGAAATAAAAGTGAAATAAAAATGACTATAATGGACTGAATTGGGGTCTGCAATGCGAGAAGTAACTATAATTAAGACCTACTCTCGTATGGCAGTTTAAAGAGAATAAGTGTGAGTAGGATTTATAACTGACCTTGATTTAAAGTAAAGTTATCGGAATAGATGGTGATACAAACACAAATGAGAGAGAGAATTCGTGTTATTTCACAGGTGGTGAAATTCTAAAAGATGTTGTTTGAACCAGTAGTACATTAAATGAAATCAGTATTTCGTCACAGGATATTTGAATTATTAAACGTTACATAATATAATTGAATTGTAAAAAGTTATGGATAAATTGATTGATTGTATTGACAAAAAGTTAAGTTAAAGAATTGAATGATATGAATTTTATAAAAAAGAAATGATAATATATATATATATATATATATATATATATATATATATATATATATATATATATATATATATATTTGTTTCTTAGGAGGATTTTATTATAGGAATGCCCAGAGGGCATTGCTATACGTGCTCTTCAGACATTCAGTTTGGATTGCAATTTCCAGGCAATTTCCTCGGTGGTCCTTTTTTTCTTGAAAATTTAAAACATTCTTGGTGTTGCCATTTTTGACTGAGCCAGCTTTGCTGCTGTTGGCATCTTATTATTTAGCTAGACACTTCCGAGATTTCTCCTCCGATTCCTATTAACCCAAAAGAGCCGAATGTAGTTTCTGCACTAAAAAATAAATTATTCACATACGGAGAGATTTCTTGAACAGCCTGTATAATATTTATCAGAGTATCAAACTTCTATTAGAAATTAATACTTAACAAGTTCATAGAATTTTATCTTTAACTAAAATTATTTTCCTATGCTAAATTGAAAGCTGAATTTCATCCTTCAGTAACTAAATAAGAGAAATTACAGACATGGATCAGACAGATTCATCTGAAGTGCCCAATATATTCAAATGGGCGTCTATTTAAATGTAATATTACTCTTGTATGGCACCAGTCACTTCAAATATGACTTGAACCATTGTGTTAATGTGGCTACTTAATACTTAGTAATAAGTGTAATGATAGTTAAGAGTAGTGATGAGCATAGCTTCCTTACAAGCTTTTATTGTAATGATAGAAAGGAGTAGTAAGGTATATTCAAACTGCCCCTTTTTATAGGGTTTAAACAACTATATGCATAATACATCTAAGAAAGAAACAAAACAAAATATTATTAACATGAATACATATGAACAAATATAAATGAATAAGGGGACATATAACATTCACTCTCACCAAAAAAAGAATTCATTCCTTTTTAAAATTACAAAATATACAATACACTAGATAAAGAAAGTTAAGGTAAGGCATCAAAATGATTTTAATATCGAAAGGATTACAAATCTCAACGACGTACAGTTTATGAGCGCGTATAGATCTTCTCGGGCCAGGCCACTGTATTGTTAGATTATCGTGACTATTCACACTGTTATCAGCATCATGAACATGATCTTCTTGTATCTGGCTAATTTTTTCTTGCTCATTTCTCAATATCTTCTCGTTGGTTTGAAGAAAGTTAGTAGTTGTAGATGGGAAAACTGGAATGGGAAGCTGGATCGGAAAGGACACCTGGACTTGGTGATCCGGAATCATTAGGTGGAATATTCCTAGGACATGGAGTTAAATTACGCAGAGCAACATTGCTCTCTCTCCCATCATGAAATTTCACACGAGCATGTGTAGAGTTAGCATCTATGAGATCAACGACGTCCACAGCTGGTTCGTATTTACTGCGATTCCCAAACCCTTTGAAGAGGACTTCTCCGGGTTCAATTAGCTAAGAAGGTAGGGCCGAACCACTAACTGAACGTCTCTCAAAAGCAAAATGTCGTTCATGTGGCCTGGTATTTGTAGAGGTACAAAGTAGTGAACGTATGGCATGTAAGGCATCAGGTAACACATCCTGCCATGCATTTAATGGCGCCCCTCGAGATTCAATAGCCAACTTCACAGTATTCCAAATAATGCCATTAGAGCGCCCATATTGGCTATTTCCACGAAGGTTCCATAGAGAGGTATGGCTGCTGTTTACACCAAGAAATAGTAAAAATCCTTTTACTTCCTTGGAAATGAATGACAGGCCACAGTCTGAATGGATATATGCAGGTAGACCAAAACACGAAAAAAGATTTGTAAGATAGTCAATAACTACTTTGGATGATATATAACGCATATAACACTTATTTTCGACCCGAGTAATTGGTTATTATGGCTTTCTTCCCTCGACTACACCATCGAAGAAAGCTATAACAACCAATTACCATTCTTAGATATCCTCACTACCAATATCAATGAAACAATAACAGCTAAAGTTTATGTTAAACCCACCACCCCGGGATTTTGCATGAATGGGGATGGCGAATGTCCTAAGCGCTACCGAACAAGCGTGATATCATCTTACATCAATCGTGCTTTTACCCACTGCACCACATGGAAGGACACACAACGAACTCAAGAGAGCCACTCAGGTACTCGTAAATAACGGATTCTCCGATAAAAAAAATACAAACAGCCATAAGGATTAAAATGGACAGATGGTACCTCTCAGAACCCCATAAGAACAGGAATACGGATAATGAGGATATTATAAAACTGTTCTACAAGAACACTATGAGCACACAACACCAAGCAGATGAAAGAGCCATCAAGGACATTATAGACCGAGGAATAAAACCCATAAACGCCGAGAAAAAGATCGCACTAATCATCTACTATCAAAATAGACGTACTTCAACCCTTTTCATGAAAAATAACCCCAAACCCCCGCTACAACCGAAACAAAGGACATATCTGATATACGAGTACACATCCAAATTAGGAGACTGTGAGCTCCTACCTCGCTCGTATATCGGCCTGACCGAAACCACTCTTTCAAGAAGAATGTCATACCATCTGAACAACGGTGCACCTAAAAACATACACAGTAAGTACACGGAACATGCCTCAACCGAAAACTGATAGGAGAAAACACCAAAATTTGAGACTATGATCCCAACAGGCGTCAACTGCTCTTCCTTGAAGCTATATATATCCAAGAGAAACAACCGAATTTAAACATACAATTCAACTCCAATGAAACCCTGCCCAGTGCAAGAAAAGCAAACAGAGGGACAGGTGCACTCAGAGCTGCCCCTAGCCACTAATCCCCTATGACAAGCAGCTTAATCACCCCCCCCCCTCTCTGTCTACCTACCTCTTCGACCTTTTATCACCTGGATCCAACCTGCCTATACGTGTATAGCTTCGTTCGTAATTTTGTTAATACATTTTGTAACATATATAAACTGAATACTTTGTAATAATTCCCCATTGTAACTCTGAAGATGATATTCGATGTATCAAAACGCGTCAGTTAAATTAAAGAAAGTGCTAAAATTACATTAATTTACTTCTATCTTTGGCAAAATAACAAGCATCAGTCCCTGATGAACTTCGGTGAGCTTATCTACAGGTTAAACAATGAAGAAAAGGCGAATATAAGACAAATCGAGAAGATTGAAAAAATAATTATTAATTCGAAACTAGCAGTCGCTTGTACTAAAACATGCTATAATGAAAATATATTGCCCAAATTCACACGTATATATATAATCTAAAATGTCTAAAGATTCTCCATCTGACTGTCGTCCTCTGTTTTATAGAAGTTATGTTAATGACTCGTTTGCAGTATTTCAAAATAAAACCCAAGCTGAAGCATTCTTCCAATACCTAAATACAATTCATCCAAATATCACTTATACAATGGAAACGAAAACAAACTCAATCTTACCATTATTAGACTTTACTATTCGTAAGACGCGAGATTCCATTGTCACAACAGTTTCCCGAAAGCCTACGTTCACTGGGTTAGGAATAAACTTTTTCAGTTCGTGTGATTTTAAATACAAATTTTCAGCCATAAAAAACTTGTTATACCGTAGTTACAATCTCTCCTTCACTTACGACTCTATGCATCATGAATTCATAAAATTAAAAACGTACTTTATTAATAATAGCTATCCGTCGTTATACATTGATAAAATGATTCGAATATTTCTAAACAATATTTATTCACCCAAAATAAATATACCTATAGTCCTTAAGCAGATCCATGATTTGAAGTTTCCAGAAATGGGAACTATAAATAAATTGTGCAGACGAAAATTCTCATTACTTGTTAAACAATATTTCCCACAAATTGAATGAGATTCGTATTTGTAAATGATAAATCAATACAACATTTTTTCCCTCACAAGGATCGAA
The DNA here is from genome assembly GCA_963969495.1 of Ceratothoa steindachneri. NCBI lineage: Eukaryota > Metazoa > Arthropoda > Malacostraca > Isopoda > Cymothoidae > Ceratothoa > Ceratothoa steindachneri. The sequence continues at coordinate 211,334,428 of OZ018323.1, read as the reverse complement.
CACCTGATTGTTTGCGCAGTGGTGTTGTCTACAAATTTATTTGTCCAGGTTGTTCCTCGGCTTCATATATCGGCAGCACTATGCGATCATCAGGGGCTCGTTTTTCTTCGCATATGGGAATTAGCGATCGAACAGGGTCTGTTCTTTCAACAAAAGAACATTCACCAGTAAGAGACCACATAATAAATTGTAAAACGTCAATAACAATAAATAACTTTAAAATCATACCCAGCAATATATGTCCGATCACACTCAGGATCGCAGAATCAATATATATTAAATCTTTAAACCTTACTCTTAATTCAGATAATTCGACAGTTCCTCTTCATGTTCTGTAAAAACCACAACCTACCAAACCATACTCAATAATATTGTTCAAATATTCGTCAGCTGAAATATTTCACCGCTTAGTGTTAAGGTGTGTTCTTCACTATAGTTACCAAAAACCTTTTGTATATCATAACTTTGCAGTATTATTTATTTAAATTGAATAGAGTGAATTAAGCATTCACCCTAATTTCCACAGTTATTACAATCAATTCATATAAGTAATCTAAAGCTATATTTCTCATAATTGTTAAATTGTTAATGAATTGTCATATATTCCTAGGAACCAGAAGATGAGCGCACAAGCTCGAAACGTTGTTTTGAATAAATCGATTTGATTTAGAAAAATGATTGGATTATTTTTCGTCATTGGCTTTATATTGAAAATTAAGTTGCGCCTCGCCGGCAAATCGCCCTATCGCCTAATATATATATATATATATATATATATATATATATATATATATATATATATATATATATATATATATATATATATATATATATATATATATATATATATTAAATGAATAACTCACAAAGTAGCACGTGAGGTTCGCAATGAATGAAATGTCCCACAGCAAAAATGAAAAGGTGCTTCCAAGTACTTTCGAACTTTATTCAGTTCATTCTCAAGGATAACTACAAGAGAAACTAGTATATTAAGGGTATATATATAAGCTAGTAAAAGATAAAGGACCGCCTCTAAGATAGATATATAGATAAGGGGTAACTGAATCATAGCAGGGAGTTTAATGAGTTTTCGGCCTAATATACAAGGAGGGGAGACAGGAGCCCCCTGCAGGAGGATCACGTTCATACATGTTCCAACAGGCAATGCATGGGCTGGCATCCCCCCAGCGCATTTTGTTAAGTTCAGCGATGACTTTTCCTGAGTGAGGATGGCGCCTTCCAGCAAAATGAGTGAAACTGAACAGCGGCCTGTGATCAAGTTTTCCGTGATTCAAGGAAGAGCGCCACTCTTGATTCATGAGGAGTTGAAGACAACACTAAGGGACAGTGCCCTATCTTATTCCACTGTCAAATGTTGGGCTGCTCTCTTCAAGCAGGGCCGGGACTCGTGTAAGGATGACCCTCGAAGTTGTGGTCAGTCAACTGCACTCGCCAGGAAAACTGTGGCCATGGTGGAGAGCATGGTTATGGATAATCACCGAATCTCAGTGTGATACATTGCTTCTCAACAGGAAAGAAGTAATGGATCCATTGCTACCATTTTGCACGATCACCTTAACCTTTCCAATGTGTCTGCCCGATGGGTCTCAAAAATGCTGACTCCTGAGCAGAAGAAGAACCGGATAATGACTTCAACGGAGAAGTTGCCCCTCATGAGAGCGAATCTGGAGGGATTCATAGCCCGAATCGTAACTTAGGATGAAACGTGTGTTCCTCATTTCGATCCGGAAACCAAAGCCAAATCTAAACGATGGATTCATCCCTCCTCTCCAACCCCACGAAAATTCGAGGTCATGAAGTTTTCCCCGGTCATGGTGACAGTGTTTTGGGACCCTGAAGAGATCCTCCTCGTTGACTTCTTGGATCATGGCCGTGCCGTTAATGGACTATATTATGCAGATCTACTAGGGAAACTTCGGGAAGCTCTCCTTCAAAAACGCAAAGACAAAGTGACCCGAGGTGTTCTTCTCTTGCAAGACAATGCACCTGCCCACGAGCATGGTAGCCATGAACAAATTGGTGTCTCGCGGCTTCGAATTGTTGCCCCAGCCCCATTATTCATCCAATCTGGCGCCCTCAGACTTTCACCTTTTCACACATGAAGAAGCAGCTGCGGGGTATCTCTTTCGCTGATGACGAGGATGCCAAGGAGAAGGTCATGGAGGTTTTTGAGGGATTCAACCTATTATTTTTCAGGGATGGATTTTCGCAATGGAAGAAAAGACTAGAGTAGGCATCAATATCAATGGCGGTTACGTTGAAAAATAAATAAAAGTAGTTGAGTAAACCTTTGCTCAATTTTGCTCCTTCTGGTTTAAGCTGAGAACTTATTGAACACCTCTCGTATATTATCTGGGTCAGTTGGCTACACCACAATGTGCCTTCACGACCTTCTCCAAGTGGGACCTGTCTGTTTAGGGAGTCTTTGTCAATGGATCACATTACCTCCACAGGTGTGCTCCTCATAAATCCTAAAGTGTTGGGAACAGCCTTGTTGACATCCTTATCTCACAACAAATTCCAGTGTAAGAAAAAAACATAGATCTCATGTACATTTTATTATCAAGTTGAATGTGCTGAATTTGAATTTAATAAAAAAAATCCATCACGTAACATTTTCTTGTAAATTTCCGATTAAATAATTATGCAATTGATACCCATTTCCACGACTATAAATATATTTCGCTCCAAAGTCAGATTAAATGTGTCCATTTTAATTAATTCTTGAATATATAATGAATCAGCATGTTTGTTAGCATTATATAATGTATCAATCTACATTTTAATATTTACTTCTTCGTTTGTAAGACTTCTCAGGTGTTACACGCTTCAGGTTCCAGCTGAAGTAAACCAGCATAGCAGGGGTCCATTTTCTCTTGTATCTGTTTTCCATTCACGTTATATTTTGATGGAACCTCTCTCCATGTTCATCACACATCTCCTGCATTCTCTAGGAAGAAGGATAGATAAGAATGAAGAAAGTGTATCTTCAGTGACATATTGCATCCAGTGGCGTAGCTAAGGGGGAGCGGAGGGGGAGGTCGACTCCGGGCGGCACTTTGACGTTAATCAGTCTCTCACAGTTGTCAGTTTTACGTTAGGCCTCGATGCCTGCAGACACCTCACAGTGCATTTTAAATATTGTTTACGCACGTCACGCAAGTTATTCTAATATTGTCATTTACGCAGGTTCCGATAATTTTGAAGACAACAATATACAGCTTGAAGTTACTAGGCCTATGGGCCCAATAATCACTTTCACTCAGTGATTTGGAAACCTTTTGCAGGGGTGAGAATGTATGAACAATGCAAAATTTAACTTTATTATAAATACAATTATAGGAATTAAACTCATATTAGGCTAATTAGACTATGCGGTTGTATGCATGTATATGTTTTCTACATTTTTCAATTTTCTCTAAGAAAATAGACCCATATAATTTATTATTGAGACTAGACTGCAGCTTAATGCAGGTGATATTGTAAAGTTTTGAAACCTAATTTCTCCATTTATTTTGTTTTTTACTAATTATAGGGAAGCTGTTTACATGGATCATAACCATCATTGAAGTTTTCGTATTACTTCAAGTTTTTAACATTCACTAATATTTTATTATTCTATTACTTTTTCCCCAGATAAAGCGAGTGGAGGAAAGTGGTGCTGCTTTTAGAAAAAAGAGAAAGGAAAGAGAAGAATTAATAAAATAGCATGAAGCGGCACTATTGAAATACATCAAACCTACAGAAGCCTCTAATAACATCGACCAAACCACTACTCAAACTGGAGAAGTTTGCGAATTCAAACCATATCTGATTGAAAAGATTCAACTTCAAGCGATTCGTCAACTACAAGTAACGTAGAACATGAGCCTCATGAGAAAGAAAATATTCCAGATGTGAATAGAGTGAACTTAAAAGATGTTGGTCTATGGCCAAGGTAGATTAACAATGACACACAGATCTTACCGCTACGTCAAGGTGCATCTGTGATCTAAAATCTAGATTCTATTTTTTGTGAAGTAATCCGTCAAGGTACATCGACCAAAGAACAAACTAGAAATCTAACACGCAATAAAATTTAAAATAATATGCCACAACGTAGCTGGATGGAATGACAAGAGATTCTCCATGAGCAAAGCATACTTGAAAGAAGATTCGGACATCATACTGCTAAATGAGATCAATATAGACCCAGCAAGAAACAAAATCAATATGTTCAACTACACTATAATCACCAAGACCACGAACGACATCAACTACGACACCGTTGCTATGGCAATCCGTAATGATATAAACTACCAAAAACTCAAAGACCTTGATGAAGCATATCTAGCGATAAGTATTAAAACAGCAACAGGCAATCTTATAGTTGCAACGGGATACCAACCCCCAAGGAGAGACTTCTTGCCCCTCCACAACTTCACAGAAATATTCGGCCACAGAGACCAAGGTCTTCATGGGGGACTTAAATGCCCGGAGTAGAGCCTCTGGCTACAATCGAAACTACAATAGAGCCGGAAGAAACCTTGACCAACTACTGGAAAGAGGGATAGTGGAGCGTCTGGGACCGGACTTTTCAACGTATCTGGGCCAGAATAATGCTACAAAACCAGATATCGTTTTGGCAACCCCGAACCTTCAGTTCAATTACATCATAGAGAAAGGAGCTCCATCAACTAGCGACCACGAAATGGTGGTCATGACTTTGTCTATGGACCCCATTTAAGTCAAGTGCCCACCGAGAAAATCATATAGACAGGCCGATTGCACTAATTACGAAGAAGAGCTCGCCAATTACAGTCAGAGACACCTAACTGAGGCCTCACTAGAAGAAATAGATAGAGAGATCGACGAGGCACTTGTCAGGGCTCATAAAAAACATGTTCCTACAACAACGTGCAGAACTTTACCGCATCCAATCAGGTTAGCCCAAATAGAAAATCTCGAAAAGGAATATAAAGAGACGAGAAATTCAATCGAACGAAATGGCCTTCAGAGAGGCGACCGTGCAAAGCTGCGGCACGTGAAAGACCAACTGATAGAAGAAATAAAAATTGAAAGAAACAGAAGGTGGGACCTTTTCGTGGAAGCCATAGATGATGAATTGAATCCTACCAGAATATGGCAGAAAATTAACATAGCCAGGAGAAAGAGAAGGCTGAGGCCAAAAATCAAACTCCAGAACGAGGATGGAATGGAAAAGGAGCCCCTAGAAATTGAAGAGACATTCCGGGAACACTGGAGGAGGGTTTTTGGTATCTCTCCCAACGAAAATGAGGATTTCAACGGTGACCACGAAGCAAGAGTGGTAGAGGAATTGGAACAAAATCGCCAAGAAATAGTCCCTAACATGGCTGCTTCACCACCACTACTAGTAGAGCAAGGGATCGAGCCGATAACCCTAGAAGAAATTAAAAAAACGCTCAAGGCTACTAAACAGAAGGCACCTGGAGAATCGGGGATAACAAAAGAGAACCTAATACGCGCACCAGTCACCTTTTTGTCACGGATAGCAACAGTATTCAATGCCTCTCTAAGCGCCGGATACTTCCCAGATGCACTAAAAAGGGAAAAGATTATCTTTCTACCGAAACCCAGTAAGCCACCAAATAACCCAGGAAACTTCAGGCCAATCACACTACTAGAGACAGTGGCAAAATTAATGGAGAGAACTATAAACGATAGACTCGTCAAGCACTTGGAAGAGAGAACACTGATTCCAAACCATCAGCACGGATTCAGAGAGAACAGAAATATTGAGACTACCCTAGCCATTCTGGTCGAATCACTTGCAAAGGTCAAATTCGATAGAAACTACACATACATCGTACTCAGAGACGTCCAAATGGCGTTTGATAAAGTTTGGAGAATTGGCCTGACAGTATAAAATCAAAAGACTAGGGCTACCCTGCGCCCTAACCAAATGCCTCTGCGATTATATAACTGACAGGTCGGCGTTCATCTCAATAGCAGACTTCGAAGTCCTACAAGGTGTCCCCCAAGGGGGCTGTATAAGCCCAACACTTTACAGAATATATACGATGGATCTACCAAGGCCGGTCCACGATACAACAACGTACATCCAATTCGCCGACGACATCACGATAGTGGCGAACGGCACATACAGACACCCCCCAACCATATCCAGAATCACAGCGGTTGAAATTGCCAATATTTACGAGTTTGAACGAAAATGGAAAATTCGCTGCTTTGATCCTCCATCATATATGAATTCAACGGCTCGAGACGTAATTCCGAGGTGTATTTAGGATCGACACAGCGCACACTACATACCCGTATTTGCACACATTTAAGCATCAGCAATAGAACTGGAGCCCCACTCACTACTCCCGAGATCTCCCCTATCCGAATACACTACGAAAATAGACATCCACACCATAAACCCAACTTAAATCATTTTTTAATTAAAGACACAGCAAACAACGAAAACCAACTACGTACACTGGAATCTCTTTATATTATATTTAAAAACCCCACTTTAAACTCTGACACAAGCTCATTTCCACTTTTACTACAACTATAATCACCCACGAATTACACACGCCAAATCCACTCCCCCCATAACAACACCTATCTTTCAAATATTTCTATTATCTCCTCCTTTTTACAATGAAGACACCCCAAACTAATTAATTTCAGTTTTATTTAAAAACAAAAAAATATTTCCTATTCCCTAATAGTTAAAAGCCCTGCATTTTTATAATTTAAATATTACCACCTATGCTGCTTCCCATTTCCCATATAATTAATTTATAAATATCTGAAAACAAATCTAAAAAATTGTTATGTTTGTATATATATTTATAATTTCACATCCTTGAGAATGGGTTCCTACCCGAAACGTCGGTACCAAGAAGTTATCCTTAACTCTATAATTTAACTTGGGGAATTTTTTAAATTTTTGAAAATGTTTTTTTGCTTAGTGGACAAGTAACCTTTCATGTTTTTGAGTTTAGGTTTATTTGAAACTATTATTCGCAGGGCTGTTTTTTGTATGTTTCGAGCTTTAATCAAAGTTCTTTCTAAAAGTTCAGAAAAAAATAAATATAACTATCGAATGATTTGGAATGAAAAAACATACAAATCGTGAAGTTCAAAAAATGTATTAAAATTAGGGCTTTGGCGCTTTTTTACTATCATTTCGTATATAAAACAAATTTAGATGGAAAAGGAGATCTCACGAAGGTTTTCTATATATCAAACCGGGTGAAATAACTTAAAAAAAAAGGTTTCAGGGTGTCGATGTTGAAAAAAGTGTTTGGAAAATTCTCAACTATATATAAATCTTCAAGGGATAAAGACAATATAATAAAAGGTGAAATAACTTTTAAAAAATGTTTCAGGGTATCTATGTTGAAAAAAGTGTTCAGGGTGTTAAAATAAAAAGTCTATAAAGGAGATTAAAAAAAGCGGTTTAGAATAGCAAATAGGCCGTAGGCCCACACGCCGAAGGAGTTCCTGTGGGACCAAGTTCTTTCTGTAAGAAAGAATACGAAGTATGGCTTGTAATATAATAATGAACTTGCTAAATTTAGCCTGGTTTTTTATCCTAAAAATACGTATACGCCTGGCAACGCGCAACCCCTCTGCTCACTTAATATATATATATATATATATATATATATATATATATTATATATATATATATATATATATATATATATAATATATATATTATATATATATATTATATATATATATATATATATATATATATATATATATATATATATATATATATATATATATATATATATATATATAAATATATATATATATACGTAGGTGAGTCAAAAAGTTCTCAGACAAATGGCATAAAATTTTTATTTGTAATAATACTGTAATCATTTTTCTACATAAGCTCCATTAACATCTATACACTTTCTTAATCTATGAATCCAACGGTAAAGACCATCTTTGTAGAATTCACGGGGTTGTCTCTGGCACCAAGTAATGACCTGCTTTTTTGCTTCATCTAATGATTGAAACCGGGTTCCTTTTAGGTGTCCCTTTAAATTTGGTTAGGTTAGGTTAGGTTAGGTTAGGTTAGGTTAGGTTAGGTTAGGTTACCTAACCTAACCAAATTTAAAGGGACACCTAAAAGGAACCCGGTTTCAATCATTAGATGAAGCAAAAAAGCAGGTCATTACTTGGTGCCAGAGACAACCCCGTGAATTCTACAAAGATGGTCTTTACCGTTGGATTCATAGATTAAGAAAGTGTATAGATGTTAATGGAGCTTATGTAGAAAAATGATTACAGTATTATTACAAATAAAAATTTTATGCCATTTATCTGAGAACTTTTTGACTCCCCCTCGTATATATATATATATATATATATATATATATATATATATATATATATATATATATATATATATATATATATATATATATATATATATATATATATATATATATATATATATATATATATATATATATATATATATATATATATATATATATATATATATATATATATATATATATATATATATATATATATATATATATATATATATATATATATATATATATATATATATATATATATATATATATATATATATATATATATATATATATATATATATATATATATATATATATATATATATATATATATATATATATATATTATATATATATATATATAT